>JAOTNS010001259.1:0-81139 GCA_028476615.1 Culter alburnus
ACATCTACACCTCTCAAAACCACTGACTATCAAAATTGAAAAGTTTCAAGTTTTACTATCAAATGACCTTTCTAACTATGGTGTATTCTTTGCGTTGCCATGCACTACTAGTAATGTACTCATCATGGAACAGTCAGTTATGAAGTAAACAAAACCACTACAACTGATGTCTTGTGGGGAGCAATTAGCATGGTGTGTGATCTGGGAAGTGACTGGTTGTACCTGACCAAGTTTTTAACAGTTAGTCTAAAGGGCTGACCACTTAACCCAGGAGTGTCCAAACCCTTCCATGGAGGGGCTAGTGTATGCTGTTTTTTTTCTTTCACTTCAATTAGAGCATAACTAGGACCTAGACTGCCAGGTGAGGGGAGATCCTAAACAATTAGTGAGCTTCTCCATTAGCCTTGTACAAGGTAAAAGCGAAAACTTGCATACACTAGGCCCTAACAGTTCTCTAACAGTATTTGTAGTGAAGAACTCGTTTAATTTAAAGGAACTGTTTTGGCAGGTGATTTATTTATGGGTTTGGTTATTGGGTTGTGAGAATGCTAGCAAAACTTTATAAATTTGTCCTGCTTTCAAGTTCACTAATTTCATTCTCATTTAGGTCGCAAACCAGTCAAGAAAAAGAATTGGCAGAAGGTGGAGGTTGATGCAGTTGAAAAACACATGATGCACTTCATTGAATCCTGTCGTGTTCCAGGAAAGGCTGCCTGCGATTTGTGCCTCAAATCTGAGCCGGAAGCCCTAAAACGGAGGGACTGGCTGGCTATTAAATTTTACATCAAAAACCGGATATCTTCTCTGCAAAGAAAAAATTGAGCTATGCTCCTGAGCTGGAAGTATAAAGTACACCCAAAGTATAAAGTTGTAAATGGCTAAATGTAAAATGGTCAGATTTTAGGGAATTTTAAATGTTTTCCCATAGTGAATGCTTTCAACATCTGGACAAAATGTTGGTTTTGAAATCAGCCTTTTTAGTTCTAAAGGTAAAGGATTCAGAGAGACAGGGTCAGTTTTTATAGTTGGAGAGGGAGTGAGGGTTAGAGTGGCCTTTTATTGTGGCCAGCCTAAGGCACTGTGCAATATACTGTGCATAATCTAAAATGTAGGGCTGCCAGGTAGAGTCTATAAAGAAGAAATAATTGGTTAACATTACTTAGGTCACACTTGCGTGTTTTAAAATGTGTATACACTCCTTTCCCAATTATATTGAGTTACCTGCATAACATTCTCAGGAAAGAAAAGACAACATTCTTTGGCGCAAAGCGCAGAATTACGCTGTGGAACGCCTCCAGTGATGAGGTCTGATGGTGAGGGCTCAGTTTTTCAACATCCTTCAGAATCCTCTTGTTTCTGAGGACCTCTCTAATCTAGAGAAGGCAGTTGTTCCTGGTGGGAAAGTGGAACTTATTAAACTTTATATTAAAAACAAACAAACAAACAAAAACAAAATTGACGTCCACTTTGCCACTCGCTCTGGCCCTGATGAAGAAGAAGCCGCTGTCCAATATATGTGGTTTTTTTATACTGCGATACCACTTCTGCAGTTTTTCACTGTCTTTGTTCTGAGCAATCCTCAGCAGTTTCTTTGATACTCCTAATAATATAAAAAAACAAACTTTATTTACAGCCATGCAGAAAGATACAGTGTGTTTATTGAACACAAAATAAAATAAAAGAAAGTTCTGGTCAAAGGTATGGTTTTGTATCATTTTTACTGATCTGTTTAAAGAAATAACCAGTTTGTGAGACTATGACAGTCATTAGGCATATAAACAACACATACCCAGACAGCAGCTAATACCTTTTTCAATGTGCCATACATCGTAATGCTGTGTGATGTTGGCCTCCCGCAGGTATTTTTGTATTTGAGGGTGCCGGTCTGTAACAATGCTGTCAAAAGTCACACCGTGTGCCCTCAAGAGATCAAGGCTCCTCCTCAGATCCTCTTTCTCCATGTTGTTGCTCCCTCCAACTTCATTACTCTGATTACAAAAAAAAAGGGCATATATGACAATTGTTGTCAATGCCTGTTATGTTAGCGAATAGCTACACAGTAAAAAATCCTTGTGCCTTTTTTTCTGTAAAAAGTCTTAAAAATTCTAAAATTCTGAACTTTAAATTTAAGGCCTTAAAAAGTCTTAAAAACGGCCAGATTTTCATCCGTGGTCTTAAATTTCATTTAGTCAGGTCTAAAATTTTTTTAACCCATTTCCAGAAACGCTATCTGCTGAAAGTTATTACAAAGTAGCAAAAAAGTATTGGTGTTAGTATACGCGTTGATAAAACTACAAATCCGTGTAAATGCAATACCTGCCCGCAAAATACATCTGCGTCTCCTCAGAGTTTGTTAAAGTTCGGCTACGTGTGGAAAATGGGAAAGTGTACTTTCAACGAGACATGGCTAGATCACAGCGATTTCTGCTGTTGGTTACAAGCGGTACCCAGCTCCAGGTACGAGGCTCACTGCAAACTTTACAAAAACAAAAAAAATCAATTAGGGACTCTGGGTGTGAAGGAGTCACACGCCAGAGCGGAGAAACACAAGCTAGCTGCAAAATGCCTTCAGCAGACTCGGCCAATTAGCCTCACCACTGCCGTCGTCCTCCTCAATGCCTCAATGGTCCCTCGGTCTCCAGCGCAATATCATCGCAGCTCCGTCTAACAACCTTCGGGGTACTTTTGAATCGAATGACACATCGAAAGCTGAGGTGCTTTGGATACTACACACGGTGACTAAACACCACTCATTTAATAGCAACAGCGAGATTAGCGATCTCTTCCAAGTGATGTTCCCTGATTTAGTAATCGCGTAGACGTTCTTCTGCGGGCCCAACAAGATCGCTTATGTGGCGAGATTTGGATTTGGGGAGTTTGTAAAGAGGGAATTGATTCGTACTCTTACTGGGCCGTATGTCGTAATGTTAAATGAAAGCCAAAATCAGACCACCAGGACCAAGCAGCTTGACGTCCACTATGGAATTGTTAAGTCGAGGTACCTGGGCTCATAGTTCATGGGACAGTGCGGGACACACACACACACATTAGATAATCCATGTTAGATAGATACTTACCTCGGGATAATTAGAGTATCTATCTATCTAACATGGATTATCTGCTGTGAGTGTGTGTGTGTGTGTGTGTGTGTGTGTGTGTGCTACATTGGTTGTTACATGGGTTGGAGTAGCCTGTTCAATCTCTATTAGGCTATTAATATGCTGTTTTGTAATGTAAATAAATAATAGATGAAATCTATTCTATTTGAGGGCAAGTTTGTTTTAGCCTATTTTCATTTTGGGCCTAAGGTTTTGGGCATTTGGCACATTGTTGTGTGTGGAAGGTTACTAATGTGATTGCTTTATCTGTAAATTAAATTAATGCTTTTTCAATGACTGAATTCATTGAAATAAAATGATTTTTTCAGAATTTCTTTAATTTGAATATTTTTTGGTAATGCATCGTGTAGGTCTTAAATTTCAATCTTTATGGTCTTAAAATGTCTTAAAAAGGTCTTAAATTTGACTTACTAAAACCTGCATGAACCCTGGTGTACCTCCGGGCATGAATTCGAAAGGTGGTGTAGTGGATCATTTTCAGTTTCATTGCCTGCAATATCTAAAGTCAGAAAAGAGGATTCCTTCATTTAGCATGTCTTCAGGGATAGTATGTTCATTTATTGATGTTCAGGGTTGATCTTTGTGATATTACTTGCAATAGTAAATTATAGGTTAGACAGTAAAATCCTCACCAACCTACCTGTTTAACTTTGAAGAAACGCACCATTGGCATAAACTGCAACAGAAAGCTGGACGTTCCCTGCAGGAGTACTTTGTATAATTGGCTGACTATTAAATTTTCTGATAAAGTACTCAAATCTATTAGAATAATAAAGTTACTTAAGGTGCCATAGAATTGAAAACTGAATTTACCTCAGCATAGTTGACATGAGTTCAGTACATGGAAATGACATACAGCGAGTCACAAACACCATTGATTCCTCCTCCTTATGTAAATCTCATTTGTTTAGAAGACCTCCGAAGAACAGGCGAATCTCAACATAACACAGTATTAACGTCTGGATCTGTGCACAGCTGAATCATCAGATGTTATGCAGGTAAGCAAGCAAGAACAATAGCGAAAAATGGCAGATGGAGCAATAATAACTGACATGATCCATGATATTTTTAGTGATATTTGTAAATTGTCTTTCTAAATGTTTCGTTAACATGTTGCTAATGTACTGTTAAATGTGGTTAAAGTTACCATCATTTCTTACTGTATTCACGGAGATCAGAGTCATGTCGTTATTTTCATTGTTAAACACTTTCAGTCTGTATAATTCATAAACACAACTTCATTCTTTATAAATCTCTACAACAGTGTGTAATGTTAGCTTTAGCCAGTTAGCCACACATAGGCTACTATCAAACTCATTCAGAATCAAATGTAAACATCCAAATAAATACTTTACTTACATGATCTGATAGGCTGCATGACAAACACTTTGTAAAGATCCATTTTGAGGGTTATATTAGCTGGGTGAACTTTGTTTATGCAATGTATTATAGAGTCGCAAGCTTGGATTATATTTATTTAAATGAACAGATATAGATAATATAAAAAATGTTAGAATCTCTGTATATTTTATCAACTATATAAACTAACTTCACAACTTTCCCTTGCACTGATATAGCAAGATATTTTAGTTTTGCTGTGTAAATGCATATATAATTCATATTCTTATTTATATACTTCATATTCTTAATCTAAAACAAGACAATAAGTGTAGGGGGGAAATGAGGGTTAAATATGCATTCCTCCAATGATTCAAATATGAATACCTTATTTAATTCTTATTTTTACTATGTGTGTGTATTTTGTATGTAAATATCAATGCACTTTATGATTTTAAACAGCAGCTTGTGAATGGGACTTTTATTTTAGTCTGACGGTGTGACATCATAAGTCTGCGCCCCGAGCCCGCATCTATTGTGAATTGGCTGAAGAAAGGTTTGTTTTTAAGCATTTAACGTGTTTGAATCGATAAAAATCGACTTTAGATCGAAATTCGACCTCTTTTTATAATGATTAGAGGCGATCTTAAATTAATTATTATGCATTAATTGTATTGCTTTAATAAACTAATATTTCTGTGAGAAAAGTGCATCCGCACATAAGTAACAGAAAAGATGCGTCTCATTTCGCCTTCATCAGTTCATAGTAAACACGAATTCGGTCTCTGGATAAAGTGCCTTTTGTGCTCCGAGTCAACTGAATCAAAAGATTCGCGTAATGATTCAGTGATTCGAAGAGCTCGATTCAGCGAACGCTGCATGCAACGAAAACACAAACACACGTGTAAGTAATTAAGCTTTTACAAACCAACTGCAAATGGTTTATTGCAAATGAAATCTATATACAGATAATTAAATACCAACTTAACTCATAAATTATGAAGAGTATGTATAATTTGTGTTTTTAAAGACCCTTTGGTGAAAAATTTGCCCACAGTCTCAAAACTGCGGGTTGAAATTGATATTAAGCCTTAATGTTCTTGTTCTTTGACAATTAAATCAGTCGTTCGCTTGTCCGAGTAAAAAAAAGTTGCTTGCCTGGAAATTTTTGATTTGTTGTTGTGTATATCTAATTTATTCTGAAGCAATATTATCATCAGTGTTATATTAGCACTAGCATATTCAAATCTGAGTTTTGCAATAGTTACCTGATGGCATTTTTACTTTTATAAAAGGCTTTTTGTCTTCATCTTTCATTTTAAATTCTTACATTAGATCAGATAATGCATTTAATTAAAATTATAAGACACTATTGGGCTGTTACCAATCAAATTAATTTATTAATTGACCATCTAAAGAATTAGTTCTAAAGAATTAACTTTTCATTTTGGTGATCAAAGATCAGTTTTAAGGGATAAAATTTTTGTCTACAGGGGGACTTTAATTTGTACTGCAGTGGGTGGCTAATAACTCTGACTTCTGATTGAAACGCACCCAGAAATGTAGTTGTGATTTATTTTTCTGTCTGTTAATTATTCTCATCTTAAACATTACAGTTTCCAAATACACAGAAAAACTCCTGCAGTGACTGAGATCCATGTGACACACTATTATAAAGATGGCGTTTATTAAAGTGGAGAGTGAAGACATGCAGATTGAAGAAACAGTCAGAGTGAAACAAGAAGAAACTGAGGAACAAACAAATATTGCATTTATTAAAGAAGAAAGTGAAGACGTGACGATTGAACAAGTAATCAGAGTGAAACAAGAAGATGATGAGGAACAAACAAATGTGTCATTTATTAAAGAGGAGAGTGAAAACATCATGATTGAAGAAACATTCAGTCTGAAACAAGAAGAGAATCAGGAGCCAACAAATATGGCGTTTATTAAAGAGGAGAGAGAAGACATCAGGACTGAAGAAACATTCAGAGTGAACCATGAAGATACTGAGAAACAAACAGGTTGGTTTCATTCTCAAAGCTGAACTCAGTCATTTGATCCTTATTAAAATGTCCAGCTCTACAGAAGTGAATGTTTTTAAAGAATGTAATTTAAGTGAAAGTGGTTTTATTTGACATGGAGCAGATCGCCTCGTGTCGATTTCTACAAAGCCCATCCTTCCTAGAAGTGACCCAGTGCGTTGTGATTGGCCAAACACGTCAAGCGTGTGTCGGAAATGTAATGCTCCTTAACGTAATCATGAGATTCAGACTTCACAACAATTATAAAGACCGTTATACTTATGCACTTATAATTATGTCTTCAGTTTTACCATACCAGTTCGAGCCCGAGTCGGATCCTGAAAATGCAGATGAACACGATGATCAGTCGGAACATCCTTTGCAAGCACGACTTCAGCAGGACGTTTCACAGTGGTAAGTTTTTAATTTAAACTCTCTTACCTTTCACATACCATGTTATAATGGTTTAATTTGGCATCTTCACTGTAACAACATCATGTCCTGAAGTGATAACATAAAATACAGTTTAAAAACACAATGGTGTATTTTTGTCGTTTATTTAGGTGCAGATGTGAAAACTGTAATAAAATGCCCAGCGAAGTTGAAAATGTCTGCTGCATGGAAATACCAAAGGTACTATAATAAATTTTATATATATATATTAATATATTAGGGGTGTAAATCGGACAGTTCATCACGATTCGATACATATCGATCTCATAGCCAGCGATTCGATATTTTCCGATACCTCAAAAAGTTCTGCGATACGATTACGATACGATTCGATTCGATTAATATTTCGATATTTTGAGCCTATTTTACACAACCAGTTAAATTTTTATTACTCACAACTGCAACCAAAATATATAACAAACATTTATTTCAAATTTCACATCCTGACCCTGATTGTTGGCTTTGTAATCTAATGACAGCTTATGACATGACAACAGTCAAGAAAGTATTTTAGTTCTGTGCTAAAATGTGTAATGTCAAAAAACTGATAAACAAGGAATACATACACACACACACACATAATTAAAAGACATTTCTTTTAAATGTATAGCGCAGGTTTTTAATGAAGCAACAACATATTATAGGTAGGACAAAACAAGACAAGCTATTAATATTCTTTCATTGTGCAAATTTATTATAAAGGCTCCAATACAGAGCGGAACAAAGCACTTATGCGCATCCCGTGTGCAGAATGATGTGCTTGAAGCAACACAGAGTAACAGCGCGTGGTGCTCTTATGCGGCAGTTTATTGACCATATTCTTTTAACAGTTTTAATTTCAGTTACTGTGTGTGTGAAGAACGATTCATAGCACTCTATTCTCCAGTGTTGTGATCTAACGGACACTGTTTGAGATGTGTGCGCACTGCTTTTTGCAAGGCTTTAAAAACAAGCAAATTATAAACTTTCGTGAAGATTCAGCACTGGCCCGATCAGCCAGTGACAGTTCCATCTACTGTCCCGAGTGTCTTTCACAAGTTCTGAAAGTTAGTTTAAATGAGAATGCACGCGTTGGCGATAATGCATAGACTGAAATTGTGTGAAAATGTGGAGAGTGTTAAAACAAAGGTGCCTCTATAAATAGCCCACAGGTATCGATTTTTTACTCATTGCATCGATGCATCGGATCGTTAGACATTAGATCGATGTATCGATCTATATCGATGTATCGTTACACCCCTAATATATATATATATATATATATATATATATATATATATGAGCAATATCACACGAGTAGCCGTGCGATATGGCTGTATATCAGCACGGCTGTGATTCGTCCGTAGTAATCACAGTGTGCTGATATACAGCCATATCGCACAGCTACGAGTGTGATATTGCATTTATACAACAGTTCGACGGCACGAGTGTGTAAATAAATAAAACAACAACGGAGTGTCTTTAAAACCCTCTTTCGTGCAGCACTACTTCCTTCCGCCACGGATTCAAATCTCAAGTTGACAGTTGGACCAAGCCTCCGTTACTAATTCTAAAACATCACTTTAGAACTAGTAACGAAGGAACGTTGAGTCGCTTCATTGAAACTCATTGAATTTTGCACAGTAAGAGAGAGAGAGAGAGAGGAGAGATCGCCTGAGAGGGTATTACCTGTCTGATATATTGCATTACATTCATTCTTCAAGTCGATCTCCATAATATTATCAATTATAAAAGTCCGTTTGAATGTCCGCTGAGGAAAGCGATCTTTGTATTTGTCCTTTTTTTACAGCTATCGCAATTTTCCAAAACATCCATAACACCATAGCGCAAAAACAACTTCCTTTGCAAAAGTTCCTTTCAATTTAAAAGTCTCTAGTGACTGACAGACTCATTCTCCTGTAAAGTGTTGCCGCCATCTAATGGCGTATTTATGTAACTTTCACTTAATCCATATTACGCACTAATGGACATATTTATATAAAATAATATTTATTGAACAACAAATAAAACAAATTGTACAGTTCAGTCAACGTAAAGCACTGGTTATTTTTAAAAAAAAACTATAGGTCACCCTTTACGCTTGTATGTGGGTTTTTACAAATATTTAACAAATGAAGAGGATTTTAAAGAGTTTGTGACAAAACCTCGTAACTCCATTGGATCCTCAAACTGTCAGTCAAACCTCATAAATCCGCCTCACCTCGTGAATGAAGTGTGCACTACGTTTGGTCATCTCGTCTATGCAATACAAAGGTAAATAAAGATCTATTTGAAAAGGAGCGGAGAAGAGTCTTCGTCTGATATTTCCCGTCTAGTTGTAGCCAATATGCTATATAAAGGATGTAAGGTAACATTAATTATTATCAAATTTAACATAGCACAATTCGACTTGCTCTGGAACAAATAATAGATTAATAAGACCAAAGATTACCGTTTTATGTACTCAAATTGAATTATGTCTCATGTTTAACCACTATAAGTGCCAGCGGTAAATCCCCGAAGCACTGGCCGAGATGAAGCTGTTTTCGGCGGGTACACCAGCACTGAACGCCCACTGACGCCCTGGAGCTCGCATCTCCGAAAACGTCAAAACAAATTGTAAAATAGGCACTGTTATTAAATATGAATCACATATTTCAGGTCTAAACAACTACATTCTCGTCTAAAAAACTATTAAACTACAGTTAGTGGTACAAGTAGTATTCTCAAAAATAACGGTGGATTTGCTCGTCCGCCATGACGGTCACTTCAAGCGGAGTGATACAAACGGTGAAAAGGTAGGAGGAGTTCTGTTATCACTGAAATATCGCACGGCTATCAGCCAATCAGACAGAACTGTTGTGTGTGTGTATATAATATATATATATATATATATATATATATATATATATATATCCCTTTCATGCAGTGGTCACTACAGTGGACAGCTATTCAATAGTTGTTTTCTCCTATATAATTGAGTCTGAATGTCACAGTTGCACATTAGCCACTACAGTGGACACTAATGTGTCATGCAAATACACTGCTACCCAGTGGTCAACTTTTGCAAGTGCAAAAAAATCTCTAAAACAAGATGGCAGACAGAAAAGCAGATGTGCCTTGTGGGGGAGGAATATCTGTCCATTCCTTCTATTCTACGAGACCCTTGCAGGTAAAAAAAAAATATGAGGACATCAAGCAACAGCTAGGGAGCAATATAATTGTTAAAATATCCAAGTATTCATTTTGTGATTTGAGGAAATTGTGATTAATCATGTGTCCACTCAAGTGGACATCATGCATCACTGGCTATATTTAGACTACAATTTATTGTATCGCTGTGTGTTTTTTGTTTTTTGTTTTTTGAAAATACGCCATCTGCAGTAATGTTTTGGCTAAAATCAATTTAATTTTTATTATAGCAATATTTTGTGGATATTAGTTCTATCATGAGAGTAATGATCCTTGTCCTTGTGTTTTTGTAGAGGTCATGTGCAGATCATGCTAGCAAAAACTACAGGATAGTCCAGCAAATGCCATCTGACTCAAGTGATGATGATGTTAGTGGCAGTGATGATGAATGGCTACCAGAAAAAAAGAGAATTAGCAAATGGCAGCAGTAGTGACAGTGAAGCAGAGGATGCTGTAACAGTGGTCACCAACCTTTTTAAGCCAAGATCCCTGACCTCGACCTTTTTGAAAGACAAGATCTACTTGATAGAAAAAGACAGCCCAGATTGTATTTAGTATTTTTTTTCGTGGCCAATGTAGATTCTGATTTATTTATTTATTTATTTTTACAAGCAAATTGGCCGATTCTGATACTGGTTGCAGATATTCATTATTAATATTATTATAATAAACAAAAATACATAGCCATTTCAAATTGGGAACCACTGCTTTTTGATCACAATCCAAACAAAGATACTACGCACGTTGCATGAGCAGTTATTTTTTTTGTTTTAATTAGATTTAATTTCTGGATTTAAAGCAGAAACAGAACAGTCTGACTTTATCTTTGTGAAATTGTAATTTACAATTATGCTACATACACAAAAAAGCATGAAACAAAAACGTAAATTCAACAGCAGGTGGCGCTTATGGAGCAGCAGTAATACAGTGTTTCCTTGGTTACCGCTGTAAACAATACTGAAATGCGCTAATAATTAGCTACTATATTCTAAGGTAAGAGGAAAATAAAATGCCATTGCCATCGAAATCTTTCTGAAGACTGATCTCCTTTTAAAGATGCATTCATATAAGCCCTCACCCAAATTTAATATTTATATTTTCTTCCTATATTTCGAGCATCGTGAACAGTGAGCTGATCTGCCTGCTACAGAATTGTCTCCTCTTTGCGTCCGTCTTAAGCGTCTCTGGCCTCTTGTTAACGGCCGTTTACAGACTCAGAAATGATGTGGGCTATTTACCTTTATCTGTCTGTCCCAGTAGCTCCCAAAAATAAAATAAATACAAAAATACAGTACAAAGACTGGAGATATTTCTGTTATTTTCGCGAGCTACTGGAACAGTGATAAAGATCGACCGGTCGATCGCGATCGACGGGTTGGCGACCACTGCTGTAGAAAATGAGGGAGCTGAGGATGTTCTACCTGACAAAGCTCAAGAACACAAAAGAAGTAGACATGTCTGGAAAACCAAAGATAATGAGTTTGAGGGAGACTTGCCTCCTTTTTTAGGAGAGTGGAAGGTGAATGTTCAGGGAACAGAACCAATAGATTTCTTCATGCATCTCTTTCCCGAAGATCTGATAGATGAAATAGTGCTCAAATCAAACATCTATGCACTGCAAAAAAAGCAAAGAAAATCTGGCCATTACAAGTGGTGAAATGAAGCAGTTTCTAGGAATTAATTTTGTCATGTCATACCTCAGATACCCAAGAACAAGAATGTACTGGTTATCAGAGAAAGGGTTGCATCTTGATTTGATTGCAAATGCCATGCCACTGAACCGGTTTGAGCAGATTCTGAAATACATTCACTTTGTTGATAACTATTCACAGGAGCAAGGAAATACTGATAAGCTCTTCAAAATCAGGCCAGTGTTGGATACACACAAAAAAAACCTTCTGTTCAGCTGTGGATCCTGAAGAATTCCAATCGATTGATGAACAGATCATTCCATTCAAGGGGCGTTTGTCTCTCAAGCAGTACATCCCAAAGAAACCCAAACCCTGGGGTGTGAAAGTGTGGGTTAGAGCACAGGGAGCTCTGGATACATGCACAGATTCGAAGTGTATCAGGGTTTGGCTGGGCGTGGTGCGGTCAGTGAGTTGGGAATGGCTGCAGATGTTGTCTTGCGCCTATGTGATGACATACAGTAAAAGAATCACAAGGTGTTTTTTGACAATTTCTTTTGCAGCATTCCACTTATTCAGGCATTGAAACAACAAGGCATCTATGGCACTGGCACATGCAGAAGCAACAGGCTCCAGGGAGCACAACTGAAGCTGAAAAGTGAAAAGAAACTCAAAGAAGGAAGAGGATCTTGCTCCATTGTCACCAATGTGGAAAACATCACTTTCACACACTGGCTGGATAGTTCCGTGATTCACGTGGCCTCTTCCTGTGTTGGCCAGTCCCCGTCGGACTTGGCCCAGAGATAGAGCAAGAAAGAAAAAAAGATGCTCAACATCCAGAGGCCATTTTCTGTGAAGCTTTACAATCAGCATATGGGAGGGGTAGATCTCATGGATCAATGTGTCGCAACGTATCCCCACAGTTGCAAAAACAAACGATGGTACCTCTGAGTGTTCTTCCACTTCTTGGACGTGACCACTGTGAATGCCTGGCACATCTACAGAATGTGTGAATTGGACAAGAAGGATCTTCTGCATTTCACGGCGTCTGTAGCGCTAATAAATGCAACTTCCATCCAGACACCAAGACGAGGAAGACCCAGTGCCACCCTACCTCCTTTGAAGCGCAGAGCAGTGTCCAAGCCTCACCCTGAGATAAGGTTTGGACCTGGAGACCACTGGCCCAGGCTCACTGAAGCAAGAAATGGAAAGAGATGCCATGACTCTGCCTGCACACGAAAAACAAAGTACATCTGCATGCAGTGTCTTGTGGCTTTGTGCCCAGGGTTGCTTTGCCAATTTCCATACAAGATAACCTTTTCCGCTAAAGACACACTGCACTGATGTATTCAAGTACATTTGAAAGAATGTTTGCCATAGTAGTAGGCTGATAAGCAGTAGTAGGCATGTTCATTGTTATGGTTTGAGTTATTTAGACTGTACTGTACTGTACTGTGTACTGTAGATCTGTGCTTCAAAGAAGTTTATTTTTCTCTGGTTAAATGTTTTTGCAATATATTTAACAGTTCTGAAATATGTTCAAAATACACGCAAAATTAAAGAGCAAACAACATGTATTATAGTGTTTACAATATTTCTTGTTTTCTCAAATACATATTTCATCCATTGCTCAAATGCGCGTTGTCCACTCTAGTGGACGTGTCACCAACTCCTTGAAGAATGCATGCTTAAAAAAAAGGAAGGTGATTTTTTTTCATGCCTAAAGAGTAAAAAAAAAACACTTTGGAAAAAAATCCTGAAGTAGCCTATCATAATTCATGCATGAAATGGTTTATTTATTATATTATTATATATATATATATATTATATATATATATATTTAAAACAACACAAACATACATGTATTAGTGCTGTCAGCCAATTAAAAAAGTAATTCATTACAAAATTTTATGAAATTTATCAATTAATATAACCTAACAATAAAGTTTTTAATATATTTTTAGATTGTAATAATTTCACTTTTTTTGGCCAAATGCACAAAAGTTATTGTTTTTGTTGTTTTTGACGCATGTAACCTTGTAAACAGTGCTTAAAGATTTTTAGGTAGGATATACACAAAAATTGAATAAAGTTATCAGACACTTCACAGTCTTCACTGCATAAATTATCAATTAAATATATTAATCCTTATTAAAGCTACAATGTTATTCAGTCAAGTGCAGTGAGTGATGTTCTCTTTTTCTTTTGTTCTTTGATTAACATTAATGCCAGATAGCAGCAGGTTTATTTGGTCGCTGCCACACATGTTCTTTTAAGAAGAACACAAGCTGTTTCTATCCACCTATTTTTATGCACATTTTGGGGATATCGCATAAAAAAAATGCTGGATGGAAATGCCAAGATGCGCATACATAAAAAAAAAAAAAGTGTATTAAAAAAGTATGCACTCAAATGAGTTGGATAAAGTTTTTATGTAATACTAAAATATGCACATAAACTACAATGGAAACAGTTTCCGAATAAATTCCTTGATGCGCAAAAAAAAAAAAGACGTGACTTTGCGATGGCATAACTGGACCCAGCAAACCAATCTTGTTGCACAGCATCTGGAATGCTGTTTTGGTCATTCTGTAATGCCTGAGCTAAGTCTGTCCTTCATGTGGTTCAGTATAATTCCCTCCCAGAAGCGCCTCACACGATTGCGTTCACATACACGGGGCATCTGAATGCAAGATAACATGACAGCGTTTATTGTGTTTCGTCTAAGCACTTGAAGGAACAAAGTTCTGTGTGAATGCCCCCTAAGAGCCAAATGGTAATCACATGCGTTCATGCTTTAATTTTGACAGCACTAATATCTCTTAAATGCATACCTCGGGTCTTTAGTGACCCGGGACGTCATTCACTACCCTCCTCCTCATTCATTTTTTAAAGTTAGACATCAACCTTCTTGGTATTCCTCAATCAATTCATTATAAAGAATATAACAAGAAAAAAATATTAAATTATAAAAGAATGCCTATTTTTGTATTCATTTTTTGTAAAAATTGTATAGGGTCGCTAACGACCCCAGGTGTGTATCAGTTATGTGTATTTTTTCTGCACAACGATAATTGAATCTGACAGAATAAGTGCAATTCACCTTTATTCCACAAGGTGGCAATGTCTGATACACAATGCTGATGTGACGACTCATTCAGACAGAAAACGAAATAATAAGAAAAACATGAAATGGCTCAGCGATTTACTGCAGAGCAAGTACTGTACGCAATCAAATATGACAAACTCTTACTGGATGGATCAGGTGAAGCTGTTAGCGATCAAAATATTGATTTTGAAGATGTTGAAAATTAAATAGTTTTGAGAATACGTTTGAGATCGTGAATGGGAACATATTCGTGACTTCAAACATAAAATGATCCTATTATTTGCTGAATTTACTGGGAAATGAGCTCTGACGAGGCCAGTGATGATGGCATAAAAACATCTGCTCAAACGGAGCCCTTTCAAGCTCCAAAAGTTAACAAAATATGATTTATTTTATTCTTCTTTAATTGTTACTGTAATATCAGAGGAGTTTTATATTACCGTGACAGGTAGAGATCCTTCCGTGTTAGATATAGATCCGGGTCGATAAAGACCCGAATATGTAAGAATGATTGGCGAAACAGTCATGTGTTTAATGTGTTTATATATATATAATTTAATAAGAGAGGTCATATTATGCTTTTTAAAGAGTTGCTTTTACTTTTGTAATTTTGGACAGTATAGTAAATAGTTGGTGGTTTGTCTTTTTTAGGTTGGAAGACGAATGAATCAGGTTTCAGGGCCTCTGAAATGCATTATACACCACCCAGGCTTCGAACCGAACTGTTTGAATCCTTACACCCTGCAGAACATTTTGAATATTTACAAAGCTGATTATGGACCTTTGAGGCGTAAAACAGAAGCAGCGTAAGTTTTTTTGTTTTGTTTTTGCATGGAATTTTGACATTATTGTCAATATAAATAAAATGTTACATTTCTTGACACCACTGCATCAAAAAATTTCTACAAAATATTTATTTGTAAAAAAACAAAAAAAAAAAACAAAACTGAAAATATGTACACATTTTTGAATAGTTTTATCTACAACGTTAATAGTGTCCGCCACTCTCTTTACAGACGGTACCGTTATCTTGCCCATCGAAGCTTTGTCAGCTGGTGCTGGGGCTATTTAGCACGAAATATTAGAGTTGTTCTCCCATCCTGTGTTGTGCTCCGGATTCAGCAGGAGTTTCCTGATGCAGATGGACAGTTTGTTGGATTTCGACCGCCCCTTGACTGAAGCGTGAGACGTGGTGGACAATAACTTCCTCCTTTTTAATGTTTTTTTCAAACTAAGAGGACAGGAATGTGGGAATGGGGATTTCTTTTTGCTCTTCTTTAAAGACGAGCTTCATCACGTCATTTACATAATCTGTAAAACATTGCATACAGTAGGAAATTCTGTTATATTCATTAAATTTAATACAACCTCTTCAGAACATCTCAATTTGTCACTGTGTAAAGTGTATTTGTAGAGGTATTTAAATATATAAAATAAATATATTTTATAACATACCATGTGAAGGGTCTGTGTTTTAAGTGGCTTTGCAGTGCATTCACCCTTCTTTGACTTTGGGAAAACGACCTTGTGCATAGCTTGACCTGCGGATGTTGTTGCCTGCCCACACCCTGTATTTCCATTGTAATGCATGGCTGCAAGGTACAACCCACTGTAAATTAAGAAGATAAAATATAAGTTATAACATGACATACTTGAAACTAAGTAGTCACTAATGCATATCTGAATTTAAAGGGGTGGTTGATTATGATTTAACTTTTTGTTAACTTTAGTTAGTGTAATGCTGCTGTGAGATCATAAACAACGTCTGCAAAGTTATGACACTCAAAATTCAATTCAAAGGGAGATATTTTCTTTTAAAGAATTCTCTGTTTCAGGACTACAACAAACGGCTGGTAGGGACCAAAACGAGCTTCTTCCCGGGTTAGTGACATCACTAACCATAAAATATACATAAACCCTGCCCCCAGGAACACACAACAAAGGGGGCAAGGCCATGTTGGGCTGCTTTAGAAAAGAGGAAGAGTTGTTGTAGTAGAGTGTTGTTTCCATAGCGTAATTTTACGCCGGACTGCTTCACAAACTAAGGTCAATTCAATGCTGGATTTGCAAAAAAGATTAACATAATGGCACATGCTAGTGGATCAACTCCAAAGCAACTACATATATGTATCCACTAACCATTCAGAAACATTCAGATGCATTCTATAAGTTGTAACTTCTCTTCTTCCGGCCTTCGTCATCTGCAAGTTCAGCAGGAGGAGGTACCTCATCACCATCAGATTCTGTCGGGGAAGACAACAAGGTTTCAGAGTGTGGTTTAAGAAGTGACACATGAAATGATGGTGAGTTGCGGTAGTGTGAAGGAAGGTATAGCCTGCAGGTGATCTTGTTGAGTGCCTCTGCACTGTGAATCAACCTATGTACCGGGGACTCAGCTTACAGCAAGGCAGGTGGAGATGGATGCCTCGTGTTGAGAGCCACACCTTCTGGCCTGGTTGGTAGCTAGGGGTCGGTGTTCTACAGGTGTCAGCCTGCCTCTTGTGTCTCTGCATTGCCTGTTGGAGATGCACATGAGCTGAGTCCCATGCTCTCTTGCTCTGCTGGAACCAGTGGTTGACAGTTGGAACCTCTGAGGGCTCACCTGACCAGAGGAACAGCAGAGGTTGGTATCCAAGGATACATTGGAATGGGGTGAGTCCTGTGATGGATTGTCTTAGGGAGTTCTGGTCATACTCTACCCACGGAACTAACTGGCTCCAGCTGTCCTGGTTCTGGTGGCAGTAGGACCTCAGGTACCTCCTGATCTCCTGGATCTTCCGCTTAGTCTGGCCGTTTGTTTGAGGGTGGTGACTGGAGTAGAGGCTTACTGACACTCCCCAGTAGTTTGAAGAAAGCCTGCTATACACGAGAGATGAATTGAGGACCATGGTCCAATACAATGTTTTCAGGAAGGCCACATTTTAAAACTGCACTTCAGCAGCTTCAAAAGCAGTTGGTAATCCTTTGAGAGGGATGAGTTTGCATGCCTTTGAGAAGTGGCCCACGATGATGAACACGCAGGTATGATTGTCAGAAGATGGAAGGTTGGTCATGAAGTCAATGCCCAGATGAGACCATGGATGGTGTGGAGTGGGCAGAGGAACCAGCTTTCCTTCAGGAAGTCAGCTTTCCTTGGGTTCAGTCTCTTGGTATTGCGCAGATATTCGAGATTCCTGTGATCAGTAATGACCAAAAAATGGTGATTTGCTCCCTCCAGCCAGTGTTTCCACATCTCTAGAGCTAGCATGATGACTAGGAGCTCTTGATTGCTGGTATCGTAGTTCTGCTCTGCCAGGGACAGCTTCTTGGAATAGAAGGCACATGGACAGTGTTGTGGATGATCACCCTGCTGCTTGTGAGAGGACCGCTCCGACCCCGGTTGAAAAGGCATCAGCCTTGGCGATGAACGAAAGATCTGGATTAGGATGAACCAGGATCGGAGCGGTTTGAAATGCTTCATGGAGTTGATGGAAAGCTTCGTTGACAGATAGGTTCCAGGACAGAGACTTGGGCTGGCCCATGAGCACAGAGGTGAGAGATGAACTGAGAAGGCTGGAGTTATGATTAAACCTTCAATAGAAGTTGGAAAATCCCAGGAAGCATTGTAGTTCTTTGACAGTAACTGGTTGAGGCCAGTTCCGAATAGTTTCCACCTTCCTCTGGTCCATCTTGATGCCGTGTTGGTCAATGACATAACTCAGGAAGTGTACGGAGGTGGTATGGAACTCGCACTTCTCTAGCTTGAGGTAGAGGAGCTTCTCGAGGACCTGCTTCAGGTGGAGGCAATGTTCAGCCAAGTTCCAGGAATGTATGAGGATGACGTTGATATAGACGACAATGAATCGTTGGAGGAACTCCCAGAACACTTAATTCATTTAGCCTTGGAAGATGGAGAGTGAGATGGACAGGCCATATGGCATAACCCGATATTCATAGCATCCAGGTGGTGTAACGAAGGCGATCTTCCGCTCATCACTCCAGAATATATGAATGAGGTTGACAGTGGATGAATTGAGAAAGAGAGATGTTGGTTTCTGCGTGGAGATGGTTTGAGAACGAGGAATGGAATGTTTCTGGATAGATGACAGGCAGGTATGGAAACAAACACACTCCACTGCAGTATTTCACCGGTGTTCCAGTTGATACGAGGATGGTGTTGTGACATCGACGGGTGTACCAGGATGACATCTACGGTGGATCCTTCCAGCACCATAAACGTGATCACCTCGGTGTGCAGGCATCCAGTGTGGAGCGTCAGTGTGGAAGAGAAGTGCAGGATGTGACTATGACCCAGTGGCTTTCCTTGGATGGTGTGAATTCTCAAATTCTGGGAGCAGTGTTTCCTCTGGACATTTAATTTCTGGAGAAGTTGGGTGGAGATGAAGTTCCCCGCGGAACCTGAGTCAATGAGGGCTTGCGCTGAAACACAAATTTGTGGAGTTAAGATATGTACGTTTTTTCTTGATAAAGGAGCTATTTGAGGTGGAAGTTGACTAGTACTCACTGTTGGCCGTGTTGGTCGTACTGGGCAGGCGGTGATGACATGACCCTCTCCCCCACAGTACAGGCATAGATGGCTTGGAATTCTCCTCTGATGCTCCGCATGTGTCAGGTGGGAGGAGTCCACCTGCATGGGTTCAGGTGCTGGAAAGGTGACTGATGGTACGGAGGGTGGAGTATGCAAAGAGGGTTTAGGGAGAGAGCATGCTGTGAGATGTTGAGAAACTGAAATTCTCAAGTCCAGTCGCGTCATCCTATATCACTATTAACTGTCGTACATCTGTGTTAAGACTTTGTCAGAATGTGGTGAGTAATGTAATCTCATTCCTGCCACTAGCGGCCGCCAAGGTGCGAAACTGGAGAGCGTAGACATTGACTGAATTACTTGCTTGCCGTTGACTGAATAACTGATCATGCACTGAAAGCTCCGAATATATGGTATTCGGATTCTCAAATCTGTGTAAGTGAGTGTATTTTGTCATTTTAAAACCTTTATAAATGATTTTTATCTTGATCTATAATGCGAGATGGCCGCCACCATCTTAGTTTGCGCTGCAGTTCACAGAGTCCTCAGTCGGATTTACAGCAGGTGAATTCATCAGTTTCTCCCGAAATATATGTGTAGGAACTGTGGACGAACCAGACAAATGAATCATTCAGATGATTCTTTCAAAACATAATTCTAATTCAGAATTGGGGTTCCGGCTCCGGCCCGTCTGCAGATAAAGCCAGGCTGATTACTTTTACGACA
The DNA here is from genome assembly GCA_028476615.1 of Culter alburnus. NCBI lineage: Eukaryota > Metazoa > Chordata > Actinopteri > Cypriniformes > Xenocyprididae > Culter > Culter alburnus. The sequence continues at coordinate 20,094 of JAOTNS010001259.1, forward strand.
CATGCTTCCTGATAGCAGAAGCGACATACCAAAGGGTCACCCAAGAAGACAGAGAGACAATCCAGACCCTTTTGTTTCCTTACTTCACAGGAAAGCCAAAGAGACTGTTGAACAAATAAATCTGCTTCAAAATTGTTCCAACAATTTTAACGGACTTATCAAACATCTTTTAACTACATACATTTTGCATTATGTGTCCACAAGTACTACCTGTAAACAGTTAGGCTTTAGAACACTCACAATTCATGTAAATGTGTTAACTCTTGACTGAATGACTGAAAGTATGCCTTATTTGGACTTAATGTGATTCTTTCCCCCTTTCCTATATCCTGACTTGAATGAAATCTGTTTAAAATGTATGTATTCCATTAATAGAAATTATGTTAAAATGGCACTCTCTGCTGAAGCAGAAACAGGATGTAACACTTATGTTTTATTGGGGGCAGAGGAAGGCCCTCTTGAAACAGGACAATGTCTGATTGGCCAGGACTCCTCAGAGGGGTGACAAACTAAGTTTAAATGATCATATTGCAAGATAGTGAACGCGGGAGAAGTTGGTTAGTAAACGAACAGGGAGTTGGTTCTGTTCTGAGAAAAGAAGCCAAGACAAGTACCAAGAACAATGGAGTAACAAGAAAGAACAGACAAGCAGCTCATTCAAGCCATCCAACCTTCACTCACTTTTTTTTTCTTTACTTAATTCTCCTTTACCGCTGAAAGTCTCGTGTTCTAAGTTTCGCCACAAAGTTCAACTAACGACTTTTGCCGCTTCAACTCCAGCGACAAAGAGACTTCCTTTCATTGTTCCACACGGACCTGATCTGGACCAATCATCGACTTGGGAAACCCCTCTCTGCACGACGAGGGAAATTCACCTTTAAGTCAACGCAAGCAAGTACCTCCAGATGAAAACTGAACTGGTGCATTTAAATTAATGGTTCGTTCGGGTCTTTGAAATGCATTGATAGGAATTCTGTTAATCAGATCACTCTCTCTCTCCCTCTCTCTCTCTCTCTTTCAAAACTCTTTCTCTCTCATTTCCTTCTTACTGCAACGCGTATGAATGTATGTGTGTGTGTGTGTGTGTGTGTGTATGTGCGTGCCTTTGTGTTAGATTAGTTTGTGTTAGAATAAATAAAATCTCTTGTAGATTTTAAAAAGAAAGTGTCTTGTATTATGTGCTTTATGATTTAATGTCTTAAACTGTCGATTTCAAGTTACCGTGCTCTAATCAGTGTTTTCACGATTGTTGGATATTTATATCCGCTACAAGAGCTTATTACGGTTCGAGCAAATGAACGCTGGACGACTCAGTTGCTCGGTCGTAATCTAAACAACTCTTTATTCATTTGAGCTAATTTTACTTCCTAGGGTGTTTTCCCTACATATGCAAGTAAGTGGCTGGTGAACTGGAAGAATAATAGAGTAAACTTAGGCCCATTATGTGTGTCTGATATGAATAAATGTCTGGAAATTATATTTGAATGCATTGTCAATGCTGCTTCCACTGATGTCTGACATCAGTGTGTATTTTATAAACTCTAAATGTATTGTTTTAATGGTGCTTATATGTATTTAAATGTATGAAACCTTAAAAGAAATGTTATGTGGCTGAAAACACTGCATAGCTGTGATATATGACAAGAGCTGCACGCGTCCGTCTCACAGCCAAAGCTCGAAAGCACAGTTTGCATCTGGGAGTTATGTGACGTTTCTGAACGTTCAAAATCCCATACGTGGGACCGTACCGCTCAAATGGTTAAAGTGGCCGAAGAAGGCGGAGAGTGATGTTACTGGAGTGTTGGACTGCTACAGAGATTGAGCCCTCTGAAATCTCATTTTTTAAACCTGTAACAATTTATGCAGTATATGAATATTACAGACATTGTCATAAACCTATTACAACCAAAAATGCATAGAGTATGTCATTACCACACTGTATGTTATGAAGTACACAAAGCTGAAAATTCACCTTTTTCAAAGCACCACACATTGTAGAACTGTAAGATGTTGCATTCTCTTAGAAACTTCTGGATATGTGGATGCAGGAACTGTATCATTAACTGTATCATAACTGTGCATACGTCAGCAGAGCACTGAATGAATGTAACATTAAAGTTTTAGATTATAATGTTACATAATAACATGAGTTAGGGTTAGCCAAAGACCTACATAACACAAAACGTCATATTTTGAACACCCGGTAGAAAATGTATACATCAACAATTAATCATATTTACAGGTGGTGATTCTAAGGAGAAAGCTGGTCCAAGTTTACTGGATACTGACCCATCTTTCAACATAATGGGGCACTTTAATAAGTGTAAAAATAGAATTGCTCATGTGTAATGGATTAGGGGTATATTAATAATATAAATCATACATAAATTATATAAAATATCACCTATATATCATTTCATATTTGTCTATAGCCATTAAATTAAGGTTTGATTTTATTGACAAACCTTGTTTGTGGAATGATTATAGTTTTTGCTATGACACTTTAGAAGAATGCATCCAAACAAATTTATAAATGTCTTATTACTGAAAAATGAATTACCAACCCCTGGTATAAATGTACCCAAACATTACTGTTTTGTGACTTCACATATAAGAATCTCACATATAAGATGTGCTACAAAATCTTTCAGCACATCATTAGACAACATAAATATGCATTTCTCCAAGGATTCAAATATGAATACCTTATTTAATTTTTACTACTACTATGTGTGTGCTTCTGTATGTAAGTTTCTCTGCACTTTGTAATTTTAGACAGCAACTTGTGAATGGGACTTTTATTTTGGTCTGAAGATATGACATCATAAGTATGCACCGGGACCCTACATCTGTTGTGAATGATTCGGCTGAAGAAAGGTTTGTTTTTTTAAACATTTAACGTGTTTGATTCGATAAAAAATCGTTTGTTACTTTGCATTACTGTGGTGTGGGAGGTAATCACACTGATTGAGATGCACCCAGAGATTTAGTTTGAATTTATTTTTCTTTCCATTTATTATTCTTTTCTTAATAATGACAGTGGTGAAGATCCTGGTGAAGATCTATGTGACACACTATGATGGAGTTTATTAAAGAGGAGAGTGAAGACATGAAGATTGAAGAAGTATTCAGTGTGAAACAAGAAGATACTGAGGAACAAACAAGTTGGTTTCTTTCTCAAACTCAGTCATTTGATCCTTATTAAAATGTCCATCTGTACAGAAATTAGTGATATTTTTGAAGAATGTCATATGAGTGTCCTATCGTTGAGATCACATGACCAGACAAATATTAATGTTGTCTTACATGCTCTTGGAAATTTGTTAATTCCACTTTTGAAGTTGTGATTACGAGCTCATCGCATTCATAATGGGAGGGCATTCATGTAAAATTTTTACCTAGGCAACTCGTATTTACGATAAGTCTGAGAGCAGCCTTCAAACGAACATGAGAAGATCCCACTTCCACATTGAACATGCGTATAAAGGCAGGAACACACCACGCATTTTTTGTTCGTTGGCCGACTAAGTTTTCTCAGTGTGTTCCACACCATCAGCTGAAGTTGGTCCGCATTGGCTTTTTTTTTTCGGCCAATCCGAATCGGCATCGGTCCGTCGGGCCATTTTATCATTCTGATTGGCTGTTCAGATACTGCCACCTGCTGGTTCGGAAAGGCATTTCATCTCACGCAGGCGCAGAACGGACGTGCTACTTGGCCGTCGGATGTCTAGTGTTGGTTTGGTGTGTCAGGGCAACTTTGGACACAGACGCTGCCGACGTGAGCCCACCCCACAGTCCGTTTTCTTCGCCACTAGTTCGTCGGCGTTGGCTTGGTGTGTTCCGGCCTTGATGACATGAAGTCACACATTAAATTAGTTGAAGTTGCATAAACAAAACAATGCAAAACAAGTATTTAATTAACTTAATTATGCAACGCTATCAAAAACATTTATTTTGCATAAATAAAAATTATCAGAAAATAAATAAAAACAGTTCAGTAGAGCCTGCTTGATGTGCGAGAACAAGCCTCATTGGTTTTTGCATAAGCTCAAACGTGCTGCGTAACACACAAGCATGAACCTCATTGTTTCTCGCTAGGGCTGTGAAGGGTGCAAATTTTTACTACCATGGTGGTAAATCACCAACAACCACCGGTGTTGCGGTGGTGGGGTCCGAAGGGGGGCGGGGTTTGGTTGTGTGTGTGTGTATATATATATATATATATCAGAGGTTGCGTTAGACTTGCGTTTCGTCGTCATTTTGATGGACAGGGTCGTAAAAAAATCCATCATAATCAATAATTACCCGTCATTTGAATTTTTATATTTTAATAAGACATTTAATAGCTTCTAATTTCATCCACATTTTCATTTTTATTCAAGCAAATAGGAATTAGCAAATTAAGCAAATTAAGCAAATAGGAATAGATATGCATTTATTTATATTATATGAAAAGAAAGTTAAATACTGCGTCACTTCTCAGTTTTCATCTTGAACACTTGTAACAGATTGTGAGTGAATGCAATCATCATTTCCTCTTTACTACACAGAACGAAATAAACATGAATGAAAATCAAAAAAATATGTTGAAAGATACAGTAGCTTACCGAAATCTGTATCACGTCAGTTCAATCAGTGTTGCAAACAATGTCACGTAACGTTGTAACGTACCTCAGAAAAGCCATTCGTTGACCATAAACTTAGTCAGCAAGAAAAATAACAAAACTTAAAGCTGCAGTAGGTAACTTTTGTAAAAATTTATTTTTTACATATTTGTTAAACCTGTCATTATGTCCTGATAGTAGAATATGAGACAGATAATCTGTGAAAAAATCAAGCTCCTCTGGCTCCTCCCAGTGGTCCTATTGCCATTTGCAGAAATACACCGCTCCCGGTAAGAAACAACCAATCAGAGCCAGGAGGAGTGTCTTAGCACTGTCAATCAAGCTTGCGTGCGCGCTGATCTCACCCCTCTCAGGCACAGCGCCAGCGCATACAGGCATTCAAATTTAAGATTACCGGTGTGCTGCAGCTTTGCTTATGGCGGAAAAACAATCCAAACTGCCAATTCCTCGAGTGGCACCTGTGCAAATGGAAAAAGACAGATGACGATGATAAAAAGCCAAAAAGAAAGAATTAGATAGAGCCCGAAATAAAACGAGGGTAAATATCGGAGCGGCTTTTCCGAGGTGGAGGGAGCTACGTGTCCTGAAAGGATTAAAAACCGATGCAGAGTCAGCCACATTTCAGCTTGACAAGTAAGTATCCCTGCTTGATTTGTTTCATTTTTTAAGAACTACACAACTAAGATAATTTCAAAACAGGCCTGCCCGTCCCCTGCCTGATGCTTCCTCTTCTCCCCGCCCGTTGACTCCTCGAAGTCGCTGTGGTGTGAATTCCTCGTCGGAGCCCCATTGACTCGGTGTCAAAACTCTAGCCGCATAACATACAGATAAAATGTCACGCACTGTGCAAAGCAACTATTGAAACCTACTAATTCACTGGCTTGTCATGTTGCTGAAATAATGTACTAGCAAACCTTATTTAGCATTACATATCGATAGAATAATTACTTGCATACTGTAACGTTAGTTACCGTTATATTATCATACTAGCTATTTATTACTTATAGAAATAGTGCAACGTCATATAGTTACATTACATGTATTGCAAAATACGTAATGTTTTGAGGACCAAGTTTGTAGTCAAAGTATGGGCAGGCCATAGTCAATGTAAATCATATTGTTGATGTTTCGTCCGTACCAGTGAATGTGCCATAACTGTTTATCCGCCTTACTAGCCTGCGCGTTTACGGCAGGCTCCGTTGTGATGGGGGAGGAGCTGTGGAGGGAGGGCTGTAGCGCAGCATAGAGCAGGTGGGAGTGACCTGTGAGTTGTGCTTGTTCAAATTTTCAGGCTAAGTCAACATTTTCTAAAAACTCCCTACAGCAGCTTTAATTAAGCATGCATAAGTAACTTTATTATTATACAATTGACTTAAACTAGGGTGCTCGTCTGTGTGTAAACAAATGCATCGTTTTCATTTTGTTCTGGAGACTGAACTCGCGCTCTGCTACCACACTGGAGCGCACTCACCATCTACTGGACAGGGGTGGGAATTACAGTTACATACTACATAATCTGTCAGAATGACGGACGGGCTGCAGAGTTTTTCCGTCACTTCTAAAAAAAATTCCATCAATGACGGAAAATTTTCGATTAACGCGACCTCTGAGATTTTATATATATACCAAACATGCTAGAAACACGTTAAATCATGCAACACTTGGCTCAGTGCTAAAGTATGTGATTAACGCCACAAAACAGAAAGTTGTTGTAACTCATATTTCCCTTGTATTTACCCCCCTTATATGCATGTGAGCCACTATTCACTGTTTTCCTAAGGCCAATGGGAGGCGATGAGCCCGGGTGCGAGGGCCCTTTCATCGCTGCCTGCAGCTTTATTATTTGTTTGTTTAAAATTGTTGTTGTAGTTCTCAGGGTTTGACACATCATTTTATGTCTTACTGGTTTGTCAGTGGTATTTAAATAAATGTTTGTTTTGTATTAAACCACATAACTTGTCATTCATTTTAGTTAAGATATACTGTTGTTATATTGTATGGAGGACCAGGAGTCATCAATTATATATTTTATAATCTTATATTCTGCATAATTGTGTTTTGAATAACACTGACAAAATTATACTATAAAACTATATATGTTTTAGGGCTGGACAATATGACAATATATATAACATTGATATAAGTGATTACTCCGATTTAAACCTACCTATGCTGTAGTTATATAAAATATTCACAGGCAGATTTGCTTTATGTATTTCCCCCGGTGTCAAATCAGGCACATATAAATTTCAGGAAACACGACTCCTGGCTGCATGTCAATATCCATGGATTAGGTTTATTTGACAAGTTGTAAGAAACACTTTTCGAGTCCAACCTTTAGTGTATTTGTTTGTTTTTTGAGTTTTCGCAGTTTCCCCTGTTAAATCCAGTCACGCAGCAGGTTCTTATGCCACTCAGTCCAGCTGAGGGAGCGTGTTCTGGTGGGAAAGTGACATCGATGCATACCCTCTATATCGCTGGTCACGCATTTCGAACTTCATTTTACCCCTAAATGAAGAACGAAAAAAGAACTTAATTTGAAGTATACCGGGGCCTCAATGTGTGTACTGTCCAATGGCATTTTACCACTCGATTGACAAATAGATAAAGAAAAGCATTTGGCAAACCAACAAAGAAAAACAATTGGTAAATAGAGAGAAAAAGCATTTTTTTAAAAAAGGCGATTTAAATGCGCATTTACTAATGTACTTTTATTTTTTGATCTACATTTTAAAAAATGTTTCAACAAAAAAGATTTTCCCTTTAGAAAGCTAAATAGGTCGTTTTCACATATTTTGTTTTTTTGACTATAAAATGATAATACAATGTGCTATCTTTATGTGGAAAGTGTCATTTTTTTCAGAAAACAACTGGCTTTCAATAAATTACTGTTATTGAACATTAATATGTGTGTTGAGTTTGAAAATAGAATTTAAATAGAAAAAAAATGTAACATTTCCAACTTCAAAAATGTACTATAATACATATGAGGGGCTCTTTTCCAGAATGCAACAAATCCATTTTAATAGTTTTCATGAAAATTACTTCTTTTTTTTTTACCTAGACCTATACATTTAGTTAATATTCAATTTATCCTGTTAAAATGGTCTATTTGCTCAGTCTGAACATGTTAAACAATGATTGTTAAATGAAACAACAATTTTGTTGATTATAAATTCAAAGGTTTTTTTTGTTACAAATCCATCCTTTTTTTAGCCTTTTTATATAAAAACATCTAGAATCTCAGTATTGAAAGGGTTACTATGTGTTTACTGAAGAGGTTGATCGCCTGATACAATGTCACACACACACACACATACGAGGCAAGCCGAGCCGAGACACCCTTATATTCAAACGACCCTATCTCGGGAACCGAGCCGAGTTGGGGCTCCGGACTCCGGACCCCAGGTGTAGGTCTCACTGGCTCATCCAGGCCATCAAAAGTGTTAATGGAGTTTAAAGCACTCATTTTGAAGACTGAGCACAAACAAACTCCCTCGCTTCAAAGAACCGCCATGTTAGATTGCATCGAACGCTCGCCGAATTCTGATTGGCGAGAGGACATATCGCATTTAGGCTAAAAACAGGTTCAGCACTTATAGTGGTTTGGAAAGAAACTGCATCTTGCAGTACATTTTAAACAAGGAAATATAGCGATTTGGCATGAAACATTGATGGAGCAGAGAATAGGTTCAGTACACAGCAAAATGGCATGACTTTTTTTTTTATTATTTGGCGTTTATCGCATTTTGGAAAAGAGCTCTTCATATATAGCTACAAGTCTTTTTTGTGACACTGGGTTGCAGAGTTTTCACTCAGGAGCCTTTTTTACCCCAGTTCTCCAGGCGTTTTTTGATAATTCAATCCAGTCACTCAAATGTGGTGCTCTCTGAAGCAGTTCCTATCTAATTGCAAGCATAGGCCCACATCACACTCCTGGCACTTCCATGGGGTGCTCTTTTTACATTGTACGCAACGACACTGACCCATGCTGGCCTTCTTCAATGGGTCCTGAATGCCACTCACAGGAACAGGCAGATGATCGCATCTCTCTTTGGGGCTGCCATCCAGGGGAACACCTGTGAGCTGAGCAGCCAGCAGCTCCTGAAAGTTTTGCTGTCTCATGGGCTTGTTCTGATGGATGGCACACAACTCTTTGTGTAAAATGAAGCTGTTGGTCACTGCAATGTCCAGGAAGTGCTGGAAAATGGTCATGTACCACTTCCATGTTTTACGGTGCACCGGCTTTGTTCCCAGCATCTGGTCAGAGGTGTCCTGAACTCCCCCCGTGTACTTATTGTACTGCCGAACTGCAGTTGGCCTGGGAACGGGGAGCCTCTGTTTTTACCCATCCTCTGTTGTCTGCCATCTCAGCACAGTCTCCCCACTGTACACTGTGTGGACCGTTGTACACATGGAGACCTCCCCTTGTGTTCATCCACTTCACAAACAGAAGGTCATCATCTCTGATCCAGCGAATGGAGCCTCTTGGTGACCTTTTGTTCAGGGCATTTTGTTTGGTTGAAGGAACACCAGCTCTTCCTTCTTGGTAAGTCCCACAAGCACCAAATCCCAGCTGCCGCAGGTGACGAAAGAGGAGAGGGCTTGTATAGAAATTGTCACAATAAACCATGTAACCTGACCCCAGGTAGTCTTGGTTCACCAGTGATGTGACAAAATCAAAAGACAGGCCTTTCCCAGATGAAAATTTTGACCTCCCGGTGTAGATTTTGAAGTCAATGGTGTAGCCGTTGACATCAGCCATCATGAAAAGTTTTATGCCCCACTTAGTGGGCTTGGCCTTCATGTATTGCTTGAAGGATACCCTGGCTTTAGTGGCAACCATCCGCTCATCAACAGAAATGTGCTGTTTAGGGTGATAAATAGACATGCACCTGTTCCTCATAACATCCAAGAGTGGTTGCAGTCTGTGGAGACAGTCATACGCCTCTGTGCCCCATTTCTTGTCATTCTCTGCATCTTCCATTGGATCACTGATATGCAGATTGCAGGAGTTTGTTAGGAAACAATCTCTGGACATCACAGTAGTGGGAAGGGAACATGAAACAAAGTCTTCTTCCTCCAGAAGTCACTTTTGGCAGATCCATCACACCCATGTGGAGAAGCAGACCAATTTTTTCATTTCTTCAGGGCATATTTCAGTCCATGTGAATTTCCTACCCCTCTCCAGATTTCTCACCGCATTCTTGTTTGTGTTTTCACACAAGATCTTTATGACTTTGTCATCAAAATACTGACTGAAAATATCAAGCGGAGACATTTTTCCAAATATGAGTTGAGGCTGCACTCTAGGCATTCTCTTGGGAGTAAACCTTGGAACATTGGGCAGTATATCAGGTTCTGCCTCCATCTTCCATCTTTCCCCTTGTGTTACTGGTGAAAGGCTACGCGATTCCTCATAGCCATGACTGCGTCCACGGCTACAACTGCATACAGACATGCAGGAACACACATGCAAGCATACACATGAACGCAAACACACGAAAGCACAGGCATGCAAGCATACACATGAACGCAAACACATGCATGCAACACATGAACGCACATATACATGCACACACATGAAATGCATGAAACGGTATTTTGAATTGAAACACTGAATACATGTATATTTTACTGACATTTCTCACAGCTTAATTAGAAAAAAAGGACAAGTTTCACTTACCAATGCACATCTGGATCAACACCAGCAGCATACGCCTCTTCAACGTCTGAATATGCAGACTCCGGGTCTGAAGAGTCCCGCTCAGCCTCCTCCCAAGTGTCATCAAAAATAAACTCAGTCACTTCCTCTCTTGTATACCCTGATTTCGGACATGTTTTTGTCCGTTTTTAATAATGTTTTGTAATTGAAAACTCTGTAAACTGCCGCGCTCCATATTTCTCTGTTCAACCGGTTTTAAAGGTTAAACTACATTTAAAAACAGGAATTAAATAAACAACTTTAAATATGTCTATTAATTTGCCCATATAAAAAGTGATTAATTTATATACATTTTTATGTTTGAATTATTAAATTAATTAATTGATTCTTCATTTTATTTTTAAATGGCACTCCTGGTCCTCCATAATATTGTAACAGAAAGTCAAACAATGTCTTTAAGGTCCCTATTGAACGGTTGCATCAATAACTTGGTGGAAAGTCATGCCACAGTGTATTTTTCACATAAATCAGTCATTCTCAACCAAGTTAAAATTGGTGTTAACTTGTATTTGTCTCTTTTCACCTTAGACCTGATGCTGCTGAAAGAGGAGAGTCACGAACTGAATAAAATGGATGATTTCATAACTGGAGAAAAATCTTTTTGTTGTTCACAGACTGAAAAGATTTCAGCACAAAAACGAGCTCAAAAGACAGAAAACCTTAATCGCCACATGGGGATTCACCTTAAAGGGGGCAGTTTTTTATGTCATCAGTGTGGAAAGAGTTTCCAATTCAATAAATACCTAAAGACTCACATGAAAATTCACACCAGAGACAAGCCTTTCACATGCTCTCAATGTGGAAAGAGTTTCAATCATAAAGTAAGTCTCAAGACTCACATGAGAATTCACACTGGAGACAAGCCTTTCACTTGCTCTCAATGTGGAAAGAGTTTCTATCATAAAATAAGTCTCAAGACTCACATGATGCTTCACTCTGGAGAGAAGGATTTCACCTGTAAACAGTGTGGGAAGAGCTTCTCACAGCAAGGAAATCTTACATGTCACATGAGAATTCACAATGGAGAGAAGCGTTTCATGTGCTCTGAATGTGGAAAGAGTTTCAGTCTTAAACTAAGTCTCAAGACTCACATGAGAATTCACACTGGAGAGAAGCCTTACACCTGCACCCAATGTGGAATGAATTTTACATATAAAGAATCCCTTGATGTCCACTTGATAAGTCACACTGGAGAGAGTCCTTATACCTGCAAACTGTGTGGGAAGAGCTTCTCACGAAAAGGAAATGTTAAGACTCACATGAGAACTCACACTGGAGAGAAGCCATATGCCTGTCCTCACTGTGGAAAGAGTTTCACACATAAAGGAAACCTTGAGGTTCACATGAGAATTCACACTGGAGAGAAGCCTTACACCTGCACCCAATGTGGAATGAATTTTACATATAAAGAATCCCTTGATGGCCACTTGATAAGTCACACTGGAGAGAGTCCTTATACCTGCAAAGTGTGTGGGAAGAGCTTCTCACGAAAAGGAAAAGTTCAGACTCATATGAGAACTCACACTGGAGAGAAGCCGTTTGCCTGCCCTCACTGTGGAAAGAGTTTCACACATAAAGGAAACCTTGATGTTCACATGAATTCACACTGGAGAGAAGCCTTACACGTGTCTTCAGTGTGAAGAAAGTTTCATGTATCATAAAGACCTAAAGCGTCATATGCAAAATCATTCTGGAAAGACATAGCAGTGTTCATCACTGTGACAAAATATTTAGAAAAAGGAGCAATTTCTAAAATGATCTGCACATTCACTCTGGATGAAGGCAGTTTAATTGTGATCAGTGTAATAAAACACCTGAAAAATCATATCAAGTCAAGTCACCTTTATTTATATAGCGCTTTTTGCAATGCAGATTGTGTCAAAGCAGCTTTACATTGATAACTGGTACATAATTTTGGCTGCACAGCAGCTCTTAAAGAATAGTGTCAATGCAGGCAGATCAAAGCACTGTTTATTATCATGTCAAGTGTCCCCAACTAAGCAAGCCAAAGGCGACAGCGGCAAGGAAGCTCCAACAGGTGACATCAGGTGGCAAACAAGTGGCAAAAATCATGTCTATGTGATCCTATTTGTATATTTATTCGTATACATATGGCCATCCTAGAAGTATATATAAAATATATATAATATATTATATAAAACCTCTGACACGATGCAATGATGAACGTGGAAGCACAGAGGAGAGAGCAAAACAAAACACCGGTCATGAATTAAAAGTGTTAAACAAGATATTTTAAAGAGAAATGTCAGAGGATTTTGATATAAGCGAAGAGGAGCTTGAGTTGCCCAGCCCTATTTGTTTGATCCACGGGTCTAAGCTTACACTAGTCATACAACAAGTTACGGGTTTCTCATTTTGCGCAAGTCAACTTGCAGAGTCTGCGTATGTATAGTCGTGCACTGGAAGCTAGATATTTGAATTTATAAAGTTTTAAATATGGATATTTTTCTTACAAAAACATTGTTTCGTTTAAGAAGGCCTTTATTAACCCACTGGAGCTGTATGGATTGCTTTTTTTTTTAATGGATGGATGCTTTTTTTGTTTGTTTCAAAATGTGGCCCCCTATTCAGAACCATTATAAACCTCGGAAGAGCAAGCATATTTTTAAATATATCTCCAATTGTGTTCGTCTGAAAGAAGATAGTCATATACACCTAGGATAATTTTCATTTTTCGGTGAACTATCCCTTTAAATGTGCTTAAGAAATAAACCAAGTTGTAAGGATCACTCCTTGTGGTGAGTTTCAGGCCTGTAAGGGGTGAAACAGTAACCCTTTCCCCACCAGCATTTCCTAAAAAAAAAAAAAAAAAAAAATCTGCATTAAAAAAAGGATGTTTTTAGAAAGCCACCATTTAACCTCATCCAAATAAGCAAATAGGGAATTTAAAGCACTTTGATTGTTCCAAGCCACGGGTAGGTAAAATTGCAGGTAGTCAGCGTAGCAATGAAACAAAACCCCATGTTTCCTAAAAATAGAACCCAGGGGAAGCATATAAAGTGAGAAAAGAGCTGGTGATAAGAGAGAACCCTGTGACACTCCACAGGCCAAGTTTTCTGTAGAAGAAGTGACGTTTCTTATTTAACTAAGAATTTTTTGTTGGATAAAAAAAGACAAACTGTTTTTAAACTGTTCCCCCCAAGCCCACACAATATTCATCCGGAGATTAGATTAGAGATCAATTGTATCAAAGGCAGGAGACAGAGCTAAAATGACAGAGTTACCTGAATCTGTAGCAATTAAAATATCATTAAAAACTCTTAATAGGGCATGTAACACCAGAGCATATTTTTTTGAGATGTGAACAGATATGTACAGGTTGCATGTCATTAATAACACTAATAGGTGACTTTTTTGCACTATTTTTTCACTTCTGTTGCTTCTGTCTTATTGCTTATTGTTGTCATTCAGAGACATTGGTTGTAGGTGCTTGTTTCCTCAGTCATACAACACAGAAATGCATTTACCTGTGACGTGACCCAAGCTCAAGTTTTGGTGCAGGTGGTTTGTTTTGCTGTTGTTGACCAGCACAAATGGAAAATATGTTCACGAGATCGCATTACAGTGGATAATTCAAAACTGATGTTCATTCACCTCTTCCTGCTCCACATTCGGACACGTGAGCCGTGTGTATGTTTCGCACACAAGTGTTTGTATTTTGCCTGCGATGTAGTCAGAACTAGTGCCTATAACATGATTTAGCTGGTTAGCCAGGTAAGTTTCAGATTAGTTTGCGCCAATCCTGGGTTTTAGGTACCATGAAAGTGACTTGGCTTTTAGCTGTGTTCTTCGCATCTTCTGCCATAGTAGCAGAAGATGCACCTTTCATGTCTGTTGGGGAGCTTGATGGGTTCCACGCAGATCATACAAGGCTTAAACAGCCATCCTCGATTGTATACTCCGGAACGCTCAAGGGGAGGTATTTCTTGGAGAAAGGTGTTTCCCCATAATGTCCATGTAATGTCGTAGTGACCAAAATCGAAAGGCAACTCCTGTGGGATTGTTGTAATTCAATTGAACACAGTATTGATCTTTTAAAAGGAAAAAAAGCTAAGTAAATTGGGTATTTAAATTGGGTATTCAAAAATTAAAACTCATCAAAGACAATTGCCAAATTCTTTCCCCCATTGAGTATCGGCAATGACGGTTGGATAGAGTTGGAATTGCACGAAGGAGGAAGCAGACTGGTTTAGGTTTTTGTGTGCGGGGGGCCTGGTTTAAAAACCAAGAGAGGGGCCTGCATCAGAGAACAGGTGGATATCGGGAGCTGAGGATATGTGGTTTTCATAAAAAAGAAAGTGAGACCGTTCCACTGTTTGAGAAATAAATGCCAGAGGTTTAAAGGAACACTCAACTTCTAGGGTTCATTTTTCAACTCCCCTAGAGTTAAACAGTTTAGTTTTACCTTTTGCGAATCCATTCAGCCGATCTCCGGGTCTGGCGTTACCACTTTTAGCATAGCTTAGCATAGTTCATTGAATCTGATTAGACTGTTAGCATCTCGCTCAAAAATGAACCATCCCATGCGGTGGCTTGAGCGTATCAAATTCCACTTACAAGACTCTTCCACTAATAGCATGACAATTTCTGCACTGAATGAAAAATGGCTCAACATTTTGCATATAAAATTCATAATTCATCCACTACACAAACTGACCATGTTTGTTCATCCCACACAGATGTACACACATTCACATTGGTTACAGGTCTCTCTCTTAAAAAAAAAACCCCATTAAACATCAACCACTAAATATTAATATTGGTAACAAACGTTACAGCATTAGGTGTCATGAATTAACATTGAACGATCATGTTTTGCCTTTAAAAAAAGGCACATTAAAAATATCAACCCCAAAAGTTTAAGACAATTTTTCTATTTCAACAAATATTTCATATTTGGTAACAAAAGTTACAGCATTAGGTGTCATGAATCAATAATGAACAATCATGTTTTACTTTAAAAAAGAAAAAGAAAAAAAAAAGGCACAGTGGTCACATAAGCAATGATGGGGTCAGAGCAGGCACAATGAGGTCTTTGATTTCTTTGACTTCCTGTTTAAGCCGTTTACTTCAACCTTAAAGAATAAAAACAACACTTTACAATAAGTTACAGCATTAGGTGTCCTGAATTATTGAACAATCATGTTTTTAAGAACTTGGTAACTCTTAAGGTTTGTGTTGGTTAATGGGTTAGTTCACCCAAAAATGAAAATTATGTCATTAATTACTCCCCTAATGTCATTCCACACCAGTAAGACCTTCAGAAAACTAATTGAGATATTTTTTATTTGTTTTGCACAAAAAAAGTATTCTCGTCGCTTCACAAAATTAAGTTTGAACCACTGCACAGTCGACTTTAATATCTCAATATTGCTTTCAACAGAGGATTAAAAAACCCTCAGATTTCATCAAAAATATCTTAATTTGTGTTCTGAAGAAGAATGAAGGTCTTACGGGTGTGGAATGACATGAGGGTGGGTAAATAATGGCAATTTTCATTTTGTTCATAATGTAATAATTTTCTCAAAATGTAATAAAATCTTGAACTCTTGAAAATAAAGAAAATATATAATATATATATATATATAGATATATATATATATATTATATATATATACATATATATACAGTACAGTCCAAAAGTTTGGAACCACTAAGATTTTTAATGTTTTTAAATAAGTTTCGTCTGCTCACCAAGGCTACATTTAAAAACCGTAATATTGTGAAATATTATTACAATTTAAATAACTGTTTTCTATTTGAATATATTTCACAAAGTAATTTATTCCTGTGATGGCAAAAGCTAAATTTTCAGCATCATTACTCCAGTCTTCAGTGTCACATGATCCTTCAGAAATCATTCTAATATGCTGATCTGCTGCTCAAGAAACATTTAATGTGTACAATTGTACAAAATATTTGTGTACAATATTTTTTTTCAGGATATTTGATGAATAGAAAGTTCAAAAGAACAGTGTTTATCTGAAATTAATCTTTTTGTAACATTATAAATGTCTTTACTGCCACTTTTGATTGATTTAATGCATCCTTGCTGAATAAAAGTATTCATTTCTTTAATTTCTTTTCAAAAAATAAAAATAAAAATTCTTACTGACCCCAAACTTTGAATGGTAGTGTATAATGCTACAGAAGCTTTGTATTTCAGATAAATGCTGTTCTTTTGAACTTCTATTCATCAAGGAATCCTGAAAAAAAAAAAAGTACACTACTGTTTTCAACATTGAAAATAATCATAAATGTTTATTGAGCAGCAAATCAGCATATTAGAATGATTCTGAAGGATCATGTGACACTGAAGACTGGAGTAACGATGCTGAAAATTCAGCTTTGCATCACAGGAATAAATTACTTTGTCAAATATATTAAATAGTACACAGTTATTTTAAATTGTAATAATATTTCACAATATTACTGTTTTTACTGTATTTTTAATTAAATAATGTAGCCTTGGTGAGCAGACGAAACTTCTTTTAAAAACATTAAAAATCTTAGTGGTTCCAAACTTTTGGACTGTACTGTATATATATATATATATATATATATATATATATATAAAAATTCCCTTACAGTACATTTTTAAAAATCTAAATCCAGTGTTATACTACCTGTGGAATTCTTAATTATTCTCATATTCTTATTAAACATAAAGCATTGGTATTCCTTTACAGTAAATTTTTAAAAATCTAAATCCAGTCTGAACCTGCCTACAAAATCCAACAGACTACTACGACTATGACTACTACTACTACTACTATTATTAAATTATTACTACTACTGAGACAGACTAAATGAAGCAATGGTGTAGAGTTTCATTCAAGCTATTTTAAGGCATGAACAAACTTTTTCACAGGAAAAAAACTTAAATATGTCCCCATGAGCAGAGTTAAGAGACCTCTGCTTAGTGCATCAAAAGTGTGCATCAAACTGCACAGCATACCATTCACATGAAATGATTCATACCTTGGTAACCTTCACATGCTTTCTCTTCCATGGGATACGCAAGACTGGGGCAAGATATCCACTGCTCATCTGTAAACCTTCCTGTGTGAAATGAGCAAACCTTTGGCCATGCCTAAAAAAACAAATAAAAAACAAATTCTTGCTTTGTCAGAATACTGTGATTAATTCTCTTTTCCTACCAAATCCATACCCTTTAATCTGAAGGTTCTCAATTGACTGTTCACAAAGACCCCCCCTTTAGTTACTGTTGCTACGTCCGACAAGCCATGCCGATCTCTTGCCACACATAATGTTCTCACGCAGTAAAAAATACATCGCGGAGCAAAGAGGACGCTGACAAAGCGTCAACACACAAGACAAAGCAGTTTACTTTTGATATGAAACAGTCTCAAATTTTGTCATTTTTATAGAAATTTAAACAATAAATGCCATTTTGTGGCTCTTTAATGTGTCATGACAGATCGCTGTAGTGCCTCAGTTCAAGCGGCTCTTGAACTGATCATCTCTTCCTACTAGTTCATCTATAGCATCAAATAAACATGAATGAACATCAGAAGGAATGTTGCTTCAATCGCGGAAAGACGTCAGTACTCACCATTTTTCAAGTTCAAGTCCACCTACGTAATCTGCTAATTCCCCTGACTGGGGCTAAATGGCGGATTCAGCATTATGATTGGTTAGATCGCCTGTCAATCAAACTCCTGGCGGAGGGTCAATTAGAAGCTTACACTACCACCGCCTCAAATAAGGCATGTCATCCTGAAAAAGAGGTCCAATTAAAAAACCCACACAAATTTACAGTCCCACACTTAAGGATGTTATGTGCACAATTAAACATCTGTACAGATATACTATTGGTGGTGTGTATTATTGTATTTGTTAAATAAGTTGCACTTACATCTGTGAAATCAAACTGTGCCTCCAATGGCAACATACCAGGAAAACTGCAAATATAGTAAAATAATCATTCCTTCCAGTTAAAAGCATCTAATCTGCTGGTTGACAATTTTACCGGAACACGTCTTTTACCATGATCATAAAACCCTACAGTCAATGCCATATTCTTGTTTAGGAAGCCCCTGTTTTGTATTGTGAAATTACATGCTCAGTGAAAAGGGTTATAAGTGTTTAAACATTTTCTGCAAATGACTGTTGCATACCTTTAGATCCAGACCAGAATACTCTGTCCATGGACCAGGAACAGATATATAGGGACACTAACTGATCATGATGCAGAACACTGCATTTCTAAAGAACAGTGCAAGTCATGGAAACATGACCACTTAATAGCCAGTTTTTAAAAGTGTTGACAAGCCAGGGGAACATGGCTGCCAAAAGATCAGCTTTGAGTAAGATCAGTTTTGATAAAGCTCATGTCCAAAGCCTTGTGCCTGCATCGAATATTGGGAGTGAAGAAAGAAAATTTCTCTCTTTTGTGCCTTCATAACCTACAGAGAGAGCAGCCCAGGCAATGGGTTTAATAATCTTTATCATTATAATTTCAATCAACATTCAAAAGTAATAAAGATCGGATTTTTATCAGCTTGCAAACTAATTTGACACCAACAAAAAATGTTTACAAATGTTCATATCCATAATTTACACAGAGAAGAAAGTGTCCTGGGGTCCAGAGTGGGAAAATCAGGAGATCTTTGTTCTGGCAGTCTACCCTTGTGTAAAATATAAGGTCAAATTTGAATTTGAAACTCATATACCAAAGTATATTTCAAAAAGTATTTCAGGGGCAAGAAATTCAATCTTACTGTAGCCTACATTTAGGATAAATGCAAACGTGGATGTGGATGAAAAATACTAATATAGGCAAATATATTTTTGGTCATTTTTTTATTATTTTGAAATATATTTATAAAGATTTCTTATCTTTTTTGGCTTCTCACATTTTAACCAGTACAAAGGGACAATTTAATAAAAAGTGATCAATAATTTCTTAATTTCTGGACAGTATTTTTCTTCATGCTACATGCAGCGCTCTGTGTTACATGGGAATAGATGTGCATGAGTGACCTGTTGAAATACATCAGTGAAATATTATTTAAATGTTGTTTTAAACATTTTATTTTTAAATAATTCGGTCATACTAATTTAAAAATTTAAAAAACGGTAAATAAATTATGTTATTAGAAAAACTAGGCTATATCACTCATTTTTGGGGGTCAGCCACTGTTAAAATAGCTTAATATATGGTCAGACAGATCCATGTGTCATTATATTATTAACATTTTACCAAAATCAAGCTGAAATGGATTTAGAAAGTTTTTGACCAGCGAATGTTGGACACGTGTTTGTCTGTCATTAGAACGGCAGCATTTGAGGCAGTAAGTGCATCACATTACTTTCATCAACTTAAAGTTTATAGTAGCTATGTGGGCACTCACTTTTTTATGTAATTCGGCCAAAATATTATGATATAAAAGAAAATGCTGTATTTATTCAAACAAGCAGTTCTTTATTTACCCTTGCATATCAAACAAGACAGGCCAAAATGTGTGCGGCACTCAAAAGATATTGAAGCGGCAGTGGATTCAGAATACAACCCCTTCAATATTATATAATTATACACTGAAAAAAAATTCAGACCACTCCAACCCAACATTTTCTAGTGATTGATCACATCTAAAATTTTCAATTGGCCTAATTGAATTTACATTTGCCACTTCATAACCATAAAATTTAATCAGATATTTTAATGTTTCATAAGTTGAAAAATTAAAATGAAAATGTATTACAGAAATGATTAGATATGTTTAACATGGTCAAGCAAAAATTGTAGCAAAATGATCATTTAAATGTTATGTTAAATAATTGCATTTACTCTCACAGTTAAGACACTTGCGATAGCATTTTAAGTAAATATCACATGATCAATGTAGCAAAATTCAATGTGGATTTAAAAATGCATTCCTAGCCGATCATGTCCTCGCCCCGAAAATCAGACAGATACACTAGACACGTTTCAGACTACTGTGTGCCTAATGATGAAACTTTTTAATGAATAAAAGTAAACTGCAGTGACTAGTAATTTGCAGCTAATAGAGATATTCATGCTCTTTTTTCTACATTAAAGCACATTCCACAAACAATGCAATCCTACTGTTCATTTGCTAGCGATAAAACACCAAATATAAACATTTATTCACAAGACCAACATGCTAATCCACAAGAAACTGATTAACATGAGCTGTAACCAAATGTCATAAAACTTTGAACGGCGGACACTGATGTCACTGCCACACGATAGGCTGAGGTGCATCACATGATCCAAGTTAGCTGTTACGCTTTTTCCAATGGTAAGAGATACTGACCCTCTCATCTCCCAATAATAACACAATATGATTGTTTGACTTCATGCAGCGCTGCACAGACCGATCGACGGCTGACTTGAAGCAGTGCATGCTGGTTATAAATGTTGTCAGACTTGAGACAGAATGCATGTCCGGGGGAAGTTGTGAAATCGGACTCTTTTTTGCTTCCCATAGTGACGCCTGCATTGCGTTTGCATATTTTATCACAGCCGAAGTGAAATAAATGGAATATTTGTCAAAAATACAGATTTTCCGAGACATTTTCATTTCAAAACTTTATATACTGCTTACAGTGTCTGTTTGTACAAGAATAAAGTTCAACATAAGCATATATTCTTTAAATACCAAAGTGGGGTCTACAATTTTATCAGTTATATTTTGATAAACAAGAAACAATACAACATCACAACTATATGAAAAGAGCTTTAACTGTTATAAAAATACAGATTCGTGGATGGAACAGCTGTGTCGTCATCAGAGCATGTGCAGCTGCTCTCAAATCGCTCTCGCGGCACTTTGAAGCCATACGTCACAGTCACATGGTGTCGGCGCTGTCTCAGGTCATACAAAATTTCTAACCAGCATGCACTGCTTCAAGTCAGCCGCGATCTCTCTGTGCAGTGCTGCATGAAGTCAAACAAGCCTAATCTCTGGAGCAGCTGCACCTGACTGCAGAATCTGGTGCTGCAGCTTCACTCACTCATATTTAACTGTGATTTTCTGCTGTTACAAACACTTTAACTGGTAAAATCCTCAGAGGGGAAGTTGGGCAGAGATTATATAAGACTGGAAAGACAGTCTCAGTGAAGGATGTCCTGAATGTGCACAGACAGTTTTTGGTCACAGGATTAGAGAATGACACGGTTCCTCCGTCATAGTCCAGCTGAACTCTCACACGCTGAAGCTTCTCTTTAACAGGAAAGAAAGTCAAGAGTTGCTCTGGGGATTGTGAGCAGTATTTTGCTATTAATGTACCGCACACGCCAGACATTGGAGTTAAAGAAAATTTCTCCCTTCCTTTGGTTTGATGCTGTAGTTATTCCAAGACTCCAGTATGTATTGTCACCAACCTCCACATCCCAGCAGTGTGTTCCTGAGTTAAAGCCCTCAGAACTCAGGACACACGGATACCTGTCAAACCTCTCTGGATTATCAGGACAGTTTTTATCTTCATCACTGTCCAACACACTGGTCAGATCAGTAGAGAGTGTGAGACATGGATGTGCCGTGTTTGGATCTAGAGTCAACGGAGCTGCAGAGAGAATAACATCAGATTAGAGGATGAAATATGATGGCATTAGAAATGTAAAACACATATAAAGACTTTCTTGAAAGAGATCATAAATCATAACATTGATCTCTCAGTTACTGTCAGAATTAATTGAGGCTTCAGGTTTAATATCAGTATTCAATAAACACTATTGTATCCTAATACATCAGCATTGACCACGAGGAATAGACTTTTTATGAGTTCACTGTATGATCTGATGATTTTCTGAAATACAGTTCAGATTTACTTAGAAATTCAAGTGATTATATTTCTATCAAATGTTTTAGTTTATATCTGAACTATCTTTTGCACTGGTGTCAAATCTGCTGAGACTCACTGTGTTGGACAGTTTCCAACATCTTCTTCCAGACTCTGAACGACAGGTTACCCAGGTAATGTGACACATGAATCAAAGCTCCAGAACTCATCTCTGGATCCGGCTGTGAGATCTGGACTCTGGAGGAACATTCAGGAGTCAGAACTGCAGTGAATTTGAGTTCAGATCCACTGAGAGAAGAGATATGAGCAGCTCACTCACCTTTCCATTGTGACGCTAAAGTTCTGGAAAATAAAGAGTTTGAAAACATTTTAATATCTTATCAAACACTATTATTGTCAGTGAGTCTCTCTATACAACATCGACAAGTAGTTTTATGCTCAAAGAATGAAGCCAGATTCATTTGTCACCTTTAGAAACGAGACGTCATTGGCTTTCATCATCTCCTCCATGTCTTTGATTGTGTGTGAAAGAGATGAGATGTGTCTGTTCATCTCCTCCAGCTTCTCCTTCATCTTCTGCTTCTTCTGCTCCTCTTCCTCCCTCAGTGCAGTGATTGTAGCTTCTTCTTCATCTCTGAGAAACTGATGAAGCTTCTCAAACTCTTCTTTAATCTGACGCTCTGTTTGCTCAGCTTGAGACTGAAATCAAATCACATTCACTTCAGTCAGCTCTGTATTAAAACACACTCCACTAATGTCATTAATAAACTCTGTGTGTGTGAATGTGGAGTATTTAACTCTATATATCCTCACCTTGATGTGTTCAATTATTTCATCATACTCTTCTTTCATTTGTTCTCCATGTTTGAGCTTGGTTTGTAAGGATGTCAGTGCTGTATTAAATTCCTCCTACAGGTTAAGATGAAAATCTGTGAAACTTATGTAGCTAAGAGGTTTAAACATTGTATGTTTGGATGCTTTTGTTGTTATATTATTTAGTAACTCATATAACTCCAATACACCATATCTTCATTGGAAAGTGTGTGTCTCCTCTTCTCTGCTGCCATCTTGTTACTCTTAACTAGGTTAAGACACCTCTCCAGCTCTCCTAAATAATTTTATTAACGTAGTCTTGACACTTAGGAACCTTTATGAATCACACTTATTCTTAAGTCTAAGAATAAGAGTAAAATTACATAATTCTCAGAGTAAAATTTTAGTCTTAAGTGTGTCAAAATTATGAGCGGCTTTATACATAAAAAGCAACATTGTATCAATGTCACCATGCTGTCTGGGAATCATGGAGATTTAGTCTGAGCAAAAATAATACTGGTCATATATATAATATAAATAATACTGTTCCTATGTTTATCATTTGAAGTGAGAGACATTTGTTTTACCTTGTAAGATGAAAGCACTTCACTGATGGGTCTGAATGTGTGATTGGCGTGTTTCTCTGAGTCTCTGCACACTAAACACACAGGCTGTTTGTCCTCCAGACAGAAGAGTTTGAGTTTCTCACTGTGTGAGCTGCAGATCTCCTCATTTCCCTCCTTTATCAATGAATCACACAAGTTTTTTAAAGCTAAATTAATTGGAGGTTCATATTTTGAGGATCTCCTGCAGACAGGACACTCCTGAGAATCCTTAGTTTTCCAGAACTGTTGTAGACACTCTTTACAAATACTGTGACTACAGGACAGAAGAACAGGAACCTTGAAGATTTCACAGCAAACAGGGCAAGAAAGCTCTTCCACAGATTTTGAATCCATTTCCTCGTCTTGTAAAAGATCCAGTGATCTACAATTTACTTTGACTTTCTGAACTTTGGTTTGAAAAGTAAATAACCATTACAATCAAAATCTAATCTGGGTTAATTCAGAAATACACAAAAATCCTAATATAATTTCTCTGTTCTTCACGACACTGACTCGTTTTAGCTTTCAGCAAAAATGAAACCTAGAAATAATGACTAGTCACTTCCTGGTAGGTTTTGTAAGAGGGTGGAGTTTCTGAAGACAGACTGGTTGTAGTTTAACCTTTATTTTATTTGTGCTTTCAAGCTTATTCTGGACTCAATGGACTGAATAAAGAATCAAGTGAGAAGATGTAGTATTAAATATTAGAAAATTATAAAAGAATTTAATCCTATAAAACAAAAGTTTAATAAAATATATATTGAGATTGTGACTGTCAGTGTGTGGAGGAGACACACACATTTCATGACTGGATTCATGAGCTTTCAATTCAATATCTATTCATTTTGATACATGGATATAGTACGTGTTAATTTTTCTCAAGGACAAAAATCTAATGTTGTAAACTACACAGCTGGAAAATGATTATTAAAGGGTAATTAATAACTGATTTGTATATAATTGGATGTAAGACCATTTTTATAATACTAACATTATGATAAAAAAATTTAATGGTATAAATATAATGAAAATGTAATATAGTTTTTTTTTTTTTTTTTTTTTTTTTTTTTGCAAAATGTTCTCGACTAGAGATTATGGTCAATGAATGATTCTCTGAGGTATGTTACCTGACACATTGTTTACAAGCTGTTTATGCATGATTTGTATTTAACTGCAGATTCGCATGATGTTAGAGCTGATTCACACATCTCTAATACACATTAACAGACTGTGACCCTCACATCATCTTACTGTCACCTGAACACAGCTGTGCCAATCCTGCAGCTGTATTTTGATGAGGCAGGTGATCTCTGTGCTGAACTCTGTCTTTCTTGCTTTCTAGTCAGATAAAGCAAAATAATAAACATATACAGGTGCTGGTCATATAATTAATATTGTGAAAAAGTTCATTTTTTTATTGTAAATTATTTTAAAAAAATGAAACTTTCATATATTCTAGATTTCCTATATGTAAAGTAAAACATTTCAAACGTTTTTTTTTTTTTTTTTTAATTTGTTGATTAGAGCGTACAAGTCCAAAATCCAGTATCTCAAAATATTAGAATATTTACATTTGAGTTTCATTAAATGACCATCACCTACACCACCTACAGTATAAATTCCGGGTATCTCTTGTTCTTTGAAGCCACACTAATGGGGAAGACTGATGACTTGTCAATGGTCCAGGAGACAATCATTGACACTCTCCACAAAGAGAGTAAGTCACAGAAGGTCATTACTGAATGGGGTGGCTGTTTACAGAGTGATGTATCAAAGCATATTAAATGCAAAGTTGACTGGAAGGAAGAAATTGGGCAGGCAAAGGTGCACAAGCAACAGGGATGACCACAAGCTTGAGAATACTGTCAAGTAAAGCCGATTCAAACACTTGGGAGAGCTTCACAATGAGTCAAATGAAGCCGGAGTCAGCGCATCAAGAGTTACCACACTCAGACATCTTCAGGAAAAGGACTACCAAGCCACTTCTGAAACAGAAACAACATCAGAAGCATCTTACTTGGGCTAAGGAGAAAAAGAACTGGACAGTGAACAGTGGTCGAAAGTCCTCTTTTCAGATAAAAGTAAATTTTGCATTTCATGTTGAAATCATGGTCCCAGAGTCTGAAGGAAGACTGGAGAGGCACAGAATCCAAGCTGCTTGAAGTCTAGTGTGAAGTTTCTGAAGTCAGTAATGATTTGGGGGGCCGTGACATCTGCTGGTGTTGGTCCATTGTGTTTTATCAAGTGCAAAGTCAATGCAGCCATCTTCCAGGAGATTTTGGAGCACTTTATGCTTCCATCTGCTGACAAGCTTTATGGAGATGCTGATTTCCTTTTCCAGCAGGACTTTAGCACCTGCCCACAGTGCAAAAACCACTTCCAAGTGGTTTGCTGACCATGATATTACTGTGCTTTATTGGCCAGCCAACATGCCTGACCCCTGAATCTATGGGATATTTTCAAGAGAAAGATGAAAACAGTCGATGCAAAAATATACAGATGATCTGAAGGCTCAATAGTGCCTCAGCAGTGCCACAGGCTGATCACTTCCATGCCACACTTCACTGATGCTGTAATTTGTGCTAGGAGCAAGTCATTTGCTGTAATATGTGCTGCCGACCAAGTATTGAGTGCACAAATGAACGTACTTTAAAGAATTTGAACTTTTCTGTTTTGAAAATCCATTTTTTGATTGATCTTAGGAAATATTCTAATATTTTGAGATACTGGATTTTGGACTTTCATGAGCTGTACGCTCTAATCATCAAATTTAAAAAAAAAAAAAAAAAAACTTTTGAAATGTTTTACTTTACATGTAGGGAATCTAGAATATATGAATTTTTCATTTTTTTTTAAAATAATTTACAATAAAAAAAATGAACTTTTTGATGATATTCTAATTATATGACCAGCGCCTGTATTTTATATTTTTAAGTGTTTGGTGTTTTGCAACAATAATGTTCAGACAATATCTATGATTTTAAAAATATTTAAAATAATTAAATGTTATTATATCAACCTCTCAAGAAGAGACTAGAAAATATGTGAAATGTCTATAATTTATAGTGAATTCCTACAAATAAAATGTTTGTCCTAAAATTTCTGTTGCATCAGTAGTAACAAAATTTATCCATCTTCCTAGTGTTATTCCTGCTCATTTGCAGGGTCCGTTTCACACAAACGCACACACATTTTGATTTGGCACAGATTTTATGCCAAATTCTCTTCCTGACATGAAACACAAATGTGGCTGTTATTTGGCCTTTAAGGTTTTGCTCCACAAAAGCTGATCAGAAATCAAGAATCAAAAAGTGCTGGAATAACTCTGCACATTTTGTATATTATTTATATTTATTTATGTTAGGGCTGTCAATAGATTAAAATTTTTAAATCGCGATTAATCACATGCTTCTGTGTGAATAATAGCAATTAATCGCACATTTAAAGTCAGCATGAAATCATCAAAACTCTACACACAAATAAGAAAACCCTTCACCAAATCAGCAAAACATTGTCGTTCACTTGCAAGAGCTAATAAACCTTGCTTAACTCTTCAAACCTTAGTAAAAATTGTATTTTCGTATCAAACAGTTAACACAAGCCATCACATTAATAAGCACACAATGCACCAACTACACACTGATGGTATGAATAAAAAACACATCTGGCTTTTGCTTTCTCTGTGCACAAGGTAGGCTATGTCAGTTTGAGGTCATACTTTGAGAGATACATATTATGAGATACATATTATGAGATCATAGCTCTGTAAACATACAGGGACCCAAACTTCAAGTACTGGTGTTTATTTACACACATCAAAACAAACACAAGTCTTTTTTTCCAAGTCAAAACACAAAATAGTAATTTCACTGAGAAAAAAAAAAATCAGTCTACATTGTGTCGTCTCTCTGGGTCCAGCCACAAAATTTCGTCGATATCACATGCAATGTCCTCTAGTCTAAGGCACCGGGGAAAATATCTTCTGGAATGCCGTATCCAGGCCTGACATGATGCCTGGTAAATATCCCCACATGCCTCCTCCATTGCCTGTAAAAGGGCTATGCATTGATGGGGATGAGGGTCATAGACCTTCCAGCGCCAGGCAGAGAAGAACTCTTCAAATGGATTCAAGAATGGAGAGTATGGGGGGAGGTTGAGTACAGTGAAGAGTGGGTGATCTGTAAACCTGTTGCGGACCAAAGCAGCCCTAAGGAAACTAAGATTGTCCCATATGATGACGTATCTGGTCTGCTCTGGTCTCTGAGCATTAGTGAGCATGTCATGTAAGGTGTCCAAGAATGTAATAACGTATGCAGTGTTATATGGGCCTAGGGTTGCATGATGGTGAACAACACCATTTTGACTTATAGCTGCACACATAGTTATGTTACCACCACGGTGTCCTGGGACATTGATTATGGCACGGTGTCCAATAATGTTCCTGCCACGTCTCCTTGTTTTAGTGAGGTTAAAACCTGCCTCATCCACAAAAAGCTACTCATGACCCATGGCATCTGCCTCTAGCTCCATCACTCTCTGGACAAGACAAAACAAATGCAGCACAGTAGGCCCATGCACAGTACAGTATGCACTTCCAGATTCAGTACCAATGATACTATAGCTTACCTGCACATAGTCATATCGCAGTTGTTTTACACGTTCACTGTTTCTTTCAAAAGGGAGTCTGTAGATTTGTTTCATTTGGATTCTGTTGCAGGCAAGTACACGACATAATACAGAAATGCTCACATTGTGTATGTTTTGGAAGGTGGTGTCATCCTCAATTATGTGCTGCTGAATTTCTCGTAGCCTTATGGATTTATTTGCAATCACCATATTGACTATATGGGTCTCTTGTTCTGCAGTGAACATTCTTCCTCTGCCCCAGCATCTGGACGTCTAACAATTCTGTAAAGTAACAATTTCAGTATTTTTACATGTATGGTATTGTTGTGTTTCTCATTAGAGTATGGCAGTACTACAAAGCTTAGTGCAAAGTGACTGTACTAACCGATTCCCATTTCGAAATGTCCTTATGATGCTTGCTATAGTGTAGCGGCTCAAGTAGGCTGAACCTGTTGGCCAGCTTCCCTCAGGGTCATTCCATGGTTGATCACATGGTCCACTATCGTAGCTCTGATGTCATCAGTAATTCTATTTCTTTACTCTTCTTACCCTTCCTCTTCCCCCTGCTCGTCCTCCTACTTCTTCACCTCCACGTCCTCTTCCTCCTCTAATTCTTACTCTTCTCACTCTCTTCCTGCTCCCTCCATTGTACTGCACACGGACAGCTTACCTGCGGCTTATTTATAGTGCTTAGGCTGATTGCAAAGTGAACTAATTATCTAAAACAGTTTTCACATGTGACAGTGTGCTAGACAGTTGGCAAAATAGTGTAAATAATAGCCATACATGTGTATAGTTTTGATAGGAGTGTGTTGATCATTTGGAAATTGAGTGTAAAGCAGTGAGTTGTGATTGTGATTACATTTCGATGACTTGCGTTTCTTCTCCACCGCAGAAACCACCACAGGTTCATCAATGCCGTCAAAATTATTAATTTTTCTGTTTTTGTTGATCATAAAGTACAAAGTAGATAAGGAAAACTAGGATGCCGTTTGTATTCAGAGCACCGCCATTACTGTTTGCAGTGTGTGGAATGGAGCGCTGTGATTGGTTGAGCGGATATATCGCGTTCTGCAGAGAGAGGGAGACTGGCGTTTGTTGCGTTTTGGAAAGAAAGGGAGAAAACATGACAGAATAACATGACGGATATCGCATTTTGCGCAAAATTAATGAATGACTTTTCAATACCGACCAGATACAATACTGATTTTGACGGAAACTCATTTTTTAAAAAAAAATGGTGTTTATTGCGTTTTGGAACCAAACTCTTCATATATAATTTTAATAAAAAATACAATATACAAATATATACAAATTTAATACAAAATACAATATAATTTTAATCACATACTTATAGTGAAATTAAATATACATCAGCTATCTTGTTTGACGTTTATTTTGTCATCATTTGTTGTATCCAGCAAAGTAAATTATCAGATTGGGTGATTCTCATAAAACTGTATTTTCTGCAAGCATATTTCAAGGTAAATTTAGATGTCTTTCCAAAAAAGGACACTTTGAGATTCTAAAAGGACACCTAATAACTAGGGATGGGCATTTTTCCAAAATATTGTATTCGAATATTTGAGCTCATAAAACAAGAAGGACGTTATTTTTTTTAATTCATCAAGATTTTGTAACCATTTTTGAACAAACTTACGATTAGGCAATACACATCAAACTTACGTTATATCTTAAGCTTTTCTTTTAGCTCAAATCATTAAACAATATGTGCAAACAAAAAAATATATATAAAGAACAAAAGCATTTAAGCTCAAGCTATGCGAACGAGAAAAACGCTAATAAAGCAGACAGCGCCAGTTATAGTACAAAACGTAGCCTACATAATACACTCGAGTCAGTATATGGTTATCGTGTTTATATTGTTTCATGTTGAGAAAACAATAATATCCACATGCTCGGGTGAGAAAACGAGCCGCGCTGACAGACGTTGCAGAAACAAGATAACGATAATACATAATGGCCATGCTAAGCTAAGTTTCTAACAGTAGCACTTTGTGTTTTCTGTTCGTAAATATATCTCCCTCGACGAAATTTAAAGGAAGCATATATCTCAAAATCATTTTGCTATCAGATAAGTTATCTTCTCGGCTCACTCGGGGGTACAGCTGCGCTTACCTGTAGTGAATGCAGTGATGGACAGCTGTCTTTCCCCATTCGACGGGTGTTTTGATTTCATGTGCTTTCTCAATGTGATATTATGATCTCAGTTTCATTAATTCATTTTAACAAAAGTAATTCCATTTTGTATGATCATTTTCATCCAAGTAATTCCAAACTTCGCAAGGCAGACGACAACATTATGTGACGATCAAATAAAATAAACTTGTTAAACACGCTCCACAGCACCACCAGGTGCATTTAGTTATAACTGTGAGTTTTAGTGCTTAGGATTTATCATGGATTCACTGCATTTACGGCCAGCAAAGCAACATAGAAAAATTTGAATAGTATTTTGATTTTTCAAATATTAATTACAGGTTGTAAATTTAAAAAAAAGAAAGCATTTGTGCCATCCTCTGCACTGTGCATGAATGCACACATCCCTGGTGACTGATGTACGCCACCAACCACCACTGTATTGTCTGTTCGAATGAGAACATATTGGTTTCTTACTAATGGCAAGAGATCCTGCAGGCTAAGTGAACAGCTTTCAGCTCTAAGCAGGTTTATATGCCACTGCCTCTGGGCACCCGTCCATGCACCGAACACTGGTCTGCTATCGCAGTGGGCTACCTTTCGTCTGACCACTCTACCTATACTGATTTCCTGCTCAAACATGCTCAGGTTAAGCCAGGGCTTAAGCCCGTCAAGACATGTGGGTGTTACTACAATGCGCGCTGTCCCCGATTTCCACGCGGGACGCAGCGCTATAACCAAAGCTGCAGTGTCCTCATATGCAGCAGACCCAGGCAGCAAACAGAGGCTGCAGCAGCCATCAGACACAGTAACCTCTGAAATGGTTTCAGAGGAATGGCTCTCCCCTGTGCAAAAGAGGTCAGGACATTGAGACTAATCTGAATTCTCTCTTTTGTCGAATGCGCAACCATCGAGCGCAAGTCTAAAATCATCCATAAGAATGTGATGGACTGACTGACTGGCTCTAGGCTGCATTCATGCACTTCGTGAAAGTACGAGGGGCCAAAGGTTGTCCGAACAACAGAGCTTTGCTGCTAACGAAATGACTCCGGGTCCGAGCCTTCCTCGTACAGGGACTTCAGGAGTCTAGTGTGAAACACCTGCAGTATCGCCGTTGAATGTTGGCAATAAGGGTAGGCGTACTAATGGAAGGACTGCCCCCAGTTGCCTCATCTATGGCAGCATACCACTTCAAGGATGCTGTTGTGAGCTCACCATCCTCAGTGCTCAATCCTGTGATTGGTGGACATCATATCATTCCATCAGTATAGGAGATCTGGGGCTCTGGTGGGTGTGATGAGAACGCAGGTGCTGGGCTGGTGTTATCTCATCAGTAGAGCTTCCTGAGGGAGCTGTTCGTATCCTCTCTGCGTTGAGCACAACAGCGAGCTTCGCGCAGAGAATATTGATAAGCAGGTCCTCACAGTAGTGGCAATCAGATCCTCGTAGGTTTGCTTCGGTTTGGGCACGGCCCAAGCACAATACAAAGCCACTGTGCAAATCTAGAAACTGTTATCAGCCCACCAGACACGCGGCATACTCGGATGGACATTTCGTTAATTCGTCAGATCACAGGAGGGGATTGCTTCTCGTGTCGTCCGCTCTTCACACGCAGGTCTACAACAAAGGATTTTCCCTAAAGCCTTTATGCAGTGTTAAGAGACCGATTTGAAAGGGAACTAAGAATTAAACCAGCGTCTCGCCAATGAAGTTTTGATGGATGATGATTGCAATCAGTATAAAGACGACTGCAGTGATGTACAGGAGTCATACAGCAAGCACATGCGAGTCTGTTATATTGATGTGCAAACATAGTCCTTTTCAGTATTCCAACTTGTCTAACATGTTAACAAGCTCTTTGGTCTTGCACTGTACATACACTGAGAAATTTGAAAAAAATTTTTTTAGATTTTTTGCTATGGTGTGCATGAATTTATGAATTATATTGGTTATTTGGTGTCCTTTTGGAGGCTCCAAGTGTCCTTTTTTGGAAAGACATCTAAATTTACCTAGAAAAAAGCTTGCAGAAAATACAGTTTTGTAAAAACAAAAAACAAAAAAACACCCAAAGTAAATCTGATGGTTTACTTTGCTGGATATAGCAAATGCTGATTAAATGAATGTTAAATCAGATAAATGGCGTATGCTTAATTTCACATTAAAGTCCCCAAGAACCGGAAGTTGCAAACGACTTTTCTCCAGTGTTGTGACGTATTTCCAAGTGAAACCGAATATTGAATAGAGGGCAGAGTTTTACTTTAGCGCTCTTCCTCTCCATCTCTCGCTCATAGCAGACTAACAGTTGTGGTTTAAGCTGTAGCGGTTGTACAGTTATTAATCAATTTATGGGTTAGACATATGAATATGATAAATCATAAAGCTTTATGATTTATGATGATGCATATACCAACCCACGGGGGAATTAAACATATATTGTGAATTAATTACAACGAATTATAATCAATTACATATACGATTAGTTCTAGTTTAATAATTATCTAGAGAAACTATGTTTGTCCAGCAAACAGTTAACTTAAATAGAATATTACAACGGAGTTATTCTTTGGCCACAAGAAAACTTCCTATTATAGCATCAAAGCATAAAGTGATCGAAAAACGTTAAAGTGACCTGGTTTTGTTGAATGAGCAAAGAACAAACAAGCATGAATACAATGTGTTTAATATACAAAACGGGTAATACAGAGGTTATACGGCTAAATGTACACAAGTAGACATAAATTTATACAAAATGAAAGTAAAAGGCAGGAAAGAGAGAGAGATGATCAAAGAATGGCAAATTACAACCAGCAGTAAAACCCTTTTGAGAGCCAACAAGAAAACTCAGTATCTATAAAATCTTAAAGAAGTTAATACTTGCATTTGGTTCGGTGTTGTGGTTTAGAGTTTCAGAGCGCTCAGTTTGGTGATGATCCTTCTTCGGGAGGTTGTTTCTCCGGCGGGTTTTTCGAACGAGGGTTTAAACTGAGAAGTAATTATGACCGGAAAAGCGAGTTGGACTCCGGGGATGGAGCATCGAAAGCTTGACGACAGGAAAACTTGTGCCCTAACGACAGGAAAAACTTGTGCCCCAAGAGACGCGTGTCATGGTGTTTTAAAAAACAACAGACCAGAACGCCTTCTTGATAACGTCCGCCAATGATAGCGTTGCAATTTTGGCGGTTTTCCACCTTCCTTTGTCCTGTCTCACGGACTAATTTGCATAATTTATGGTATGTCAAATCGGGTGTATTTTCTTCATAGTACTACTAAAAATTGAACGATGCATTTGACAGAAATGCAACATACATGAGTGAATAGCTCGGACTCACAGCTTTACGGAGAGTTAAAACTCGACAGGTGTCGCCCATCATCTAAAGAAGATACACTTTATACTCTAATACTATCGTTTACATGAAAACTAACCTACTACAGTCAATTCTACGCTTCTACACTAGTCAATTCTTTGTTTCTACACTAACACATACATGCAACAAGCACTACAATGGCAGATACATTCATATTTGCAGGTACAATCATATTTGTGCATACAGTCTTTATGTAGGTCTTTGTGTGTGTGTCTGTGGGTGCGTGCGTGTATTTTCTCTTTATTGCTGTTTGGAATACGGGCCTGTCTCGTAGCAACCCGAGCCGTGGTGTCCGCATCCCCTTTGAAGTCGTGAAGGGAATGTTCAGGAATCTATCGAAGCAGTCATAAAAGAGGTCTCGTGATTCCATTGGTGTGCGCCAGGCCGGAGCCAAAGTGAGATTTCTGGACCAAAGTTTCTTGAATTAGGGCTTAAACACAGTTTATGGGGGGAATCTGCTGCCTTTCGACACTGTGCAGATGCTACAAAGCGCTTTCAACACTACACACATTGTTTTGCAGAACACTAAACACACTTCTCTACATCAGACATTGTGTTTTCTTCCCTTTACGTTTACGTCCACCTGTCATAAAAACAATATAACTGGCAGACAGGGATACACATCTGGTTCTTTGAGAACAGTGACTTATTAAAGGAATTTCATTTTAAAATATATATAAAAATACTGTAAATGCAGAGCGCCCATTGCTTGGTGTTGGATCTTGCCCTGGTGATGGTTGTGGATCTCTTGATGGAGTTGTACTGGGTCCTGTAACCTCCTTTTGACTGTCAGGTGAAGATTCTGTTGTGCTATAGGTGCAGAATCTTGCTCGAGGTAGTCAGAAGAAGTGCAGGGCAAAGACTAGACTGGTTCCTATAGAACCAGTCAGACGCGCACTTAGGTCTGCATATGCGAATTAGCTTGATCCAGCCTGAAAAATACCTTTTAGTGTCATGATTTGAGCATTTAGAAACAAAATTTATGAGACAGTTGTTGTCAGATTTCATTGGTGATTTCAAATATGAAATTAAATTGAAAGCTTGACAAACAACTTCGGAGAATTTGATGTTTCCCCATTCAAGGAGATAGGAGCCGCACTTGAATGCCCGAGAGGCGTTTCAAAGATGGTCGTCGAGTGAAATGAATTCTCTTAAAGGGACTTAGGTGCTGGGCGCTGTGAAGAAAATAGATTTGCCATTATTGATCTTTAAACAAGAGTAGCAGATGACTTCTTCACAACAATGTCTTTTTTATATGCCTTAACAAGTAGAACAATGAGCATTCGCTTATACTTTACACCTATACTTTAATGTTTTTACATTTTATCAACAGCTTCCTACCCATACAGCAATATATATATATATATATATATATATATATATTTTGTGACCAAATATATTTTAAATATAATAATATGTGTTGTAAACAGTGAATCTCAATAAAATATGTTTTTTAAAATAGAAATTATATTTAGTTTCAACACTCATATACCAAAGTATATTTCAAAATGTATTTTAAGGGCAAGAAATTCAATCTTACAGTAGCCTACATTTAGGATAAATGCAAATGTGGATGGAATAGTCAAGACATTAAAACTACATTAATAATATTTAACAATGCTTATGTATAAAATTCAGCAAAGAACATACTTTTATGACTTTACTATCTTCAAAAAAACTAATATACGCAAATATATTTTGGCCGTTTTTTTTTTATATATATATATTTTGAAATATATTTTAAAAGATTTCTTATCTTTTTTGGCTTCTCACGTTTTAACCAATACAAAGGGACAATTTAATAAAAAGTGATCAATAATTTCTTAATTTATGGACAGTATTTTTCTTCATGTTACATGCAGGGCTCTGTGTTACATGGGAATAGATGTGCATGAGTGACCTGTTGAAATACATCAGTGAAATATTATTAAATGTTGTTTTAAACATTTTATTTTTAAATAATTTGGTCATACTAATTTAAAAATTAGTCACAATATTGACACAGTAAATAAATATATGTTTTAGAAAACTAGACTATATCACTGATTTTTGGGGGGTCAGCCACTGTTAAAATAGCTTAATATATGGTCAGACAGATCCATGTGTCTTTTTATTATTAACATTTTACCAAAATAAAGCTGAAATGGATTTAGAAAGTTTTTGACCAGTGAATGTTGGACACGTGTTTGTCTGTCATTAGAACGGCAGCATTTGAGGCAGTAAGTTCATCACATTACTTTCATCAACTTAAAGTTTATTGTAGCTATGTGGGCACTCACTTTTTTATGTAATTCGGCCAAAATATTATGATATAAAAGGAAATGCTGTATTTCTTCAAACAAGCAGTTCTTTATTTACCCTTGCATATCAAACAAGACAGGCCAAAATGTGTGCGGCACTCAAAAGATATTGAAGCGGCAGTGGATTCAGAATACAACCCCTTCAATATTATATAATTATACACTGTAAAAAAATATTTCAGACCACTCCAACTCTAGTGATTGATCACATCTAAAATTTTCAATTGGCCTAATTGAATTTGACATTTGCCATTTCATAACCATATTATTTAAACAGATATTTTATGTTTTATAAGTTGAAAAATTAAAAAGAAAATGACAGAAATGATTATATATTTGGTCAAGCATGGTCAAGCAAAAACTGTAGCAAAACGATCATTTAAATGTTACTTTACTTAATTGCATTTACTCTCACAGTTAAGAAACTTGCGATTGCATTTTAAAGAAATATCACATGATCAATGTAGCAAAATTCAATGTGGATTTGAAAATACATTCCTAGCCGATCATGTCCTCGCCCCGAAAATCAGACCGATACTAGACACGTTTCAGACTACTGTGTGCCTAATGATGATGAAATAATGCTTTTTAATGAATGAAAGTAAACTGCAGTGACTAGTAATCTGCAACTAATAGAGATATTCACGCTTTTTTTTGTAAAGCACATTCCACAAACAATTCAATCCTACTGTTTGTTTACTAGTGATAAAACACCAAATATAAACATTTATTCACAAGACCAACGCACTTGTCACGATCACGTCTGTTCCTGTCACATCCCGGACTACATTTCCCATGATCCTCCATTGCTCATCACCTGCACTCACTTCACAATCACTCCACTCTAATCACCACACCCAGCTGCCACTCATTACCAGGACTATAAAGGACTGTCACACACACCACCTCACCGCGAAGTCTTGATTACCCTGTGTGTCAATTCCAAGCGTTATCCTGTTTTCCTGTCTGCTCCTGTCTGCTCCTGTCTGCTCCTGTCTGCTCCTGTCTGCTCCTGTCTGCTCCTGTCTGCTCCTGTCTTTGACCCTTGCCTTGTTATCCTGTTCCGTGATTGATATCTGCCTGCCTTTGACCATTGCCTGTATTTTGACCACGATTCTGCCTGTTCCTTGTGATTCCTGTTTGCTCCTGTCTGACCCTGCCTGTACGACCACCCTAACTTCAATAAAGCAGCATTTGGATCTCTGCCTCAGTCCCGCTTCGTTACAGAAGACTTCGCCACACCGAGATCCAGCAGCTTTCGTGAGTGTTCCTGTCTCAGCTAATATGAGTCATTCTGTCCAGTTAATGTGTCTCCGTCAAGGAGACAGAACGATTGAGGATTATGTCGAGGATTTTATTGGACTGGCACATTTAACAACCTTTGACACAGTATGTCTCATGATATTCTTTCGTGGGGGACTTTCTGATCCGCTCAGTTCCCTCATGCCACTGCATGATCCTGATGGGACTCTAGAACAATATATAGATCTGGCATTACAACTGAGTGGCTCTAGCTTTACTGTGGGTGTCGCGGAGGAACGCGACACCTCGTCTCTTCATGTAATGGCTGCCACGCCAGACAACACCCACAAGATGGCTGCTACCACAACAACACCAAGTCAAGTCTCCGCTGATCTTCCAGAGCCAAGTCACCTCTCCGTTGATCTTCCAGAGCCACGTCACGCCTCCGCTGATCGCCCAGAGCAACGTCACGCCTCCGCTGATCGCCCAGAGCAACGTCACGCATCGCCCAGAGCAACGTCACACCTTCGCTGATCGCCCAGAGCAACGTCACGCCTTCGCTGATCGCCCAGAGCAACGTTACGTCGCCGCTGATCGCCCAGAGCAAAGTCACGTCGCCGCTGATCACCCAGAGTCACGTCACGTCTCTAGATCAGTCCGGGAGCGGAGAGGGTTGCGTTCCAGTGTGGCTGATCCTCCACTGACTATGGTCCGAGCAGCTGGCATCCCCAAGTCCTTGCCGGCCGCTTCGCTCTCAAGCCCGGTGGCCGCTTCGCTCTCAAGCCCGCCGGCCGCTTCGCTCTCAAGCCCGCCGGCCGCTTCGCACTCAAGCCCGCCGGCCGCTTCGCACTCAAGCCCGCCGGCCGCTTCGCACTCAAGCCCGCCGGCCGCTTCGCACTCAAGCCCGCCGGCCGCTTCGCACTCAAGCCAACCGGTTGCAACGCTCTCAAGTACTCCGGTTGCAACGCTCTCAAGTTCGCCTGTGTCTACGGACAAGAAGGCCGCATCGCCTGTGTCTACGGACAAGATGGCCGCATCGCCTGTGTCTACGGACAAGATGGCCGCATCGCCTGTGTCTACGGACAAGATGGCCGCATCGCCTGTGTCTACGGACAAGATGGCCGCATCGCCTGTGTCTACGATGGCCGCATCGCCTGTGTCTACGGACAAGAGGGCCACATTGCCTGTGTCTATGGACAAGATGGCCGCATCGCCTCATCCTCGGAAGAGGAGGAAGAGGAAGGCTTCTTCCGTTCTTCCCCCTCTTACGCCCAAGCTGCTTGCTCGGCCGGCGCCACCTGCGCTCCTTGCCCTGCCGGCGCCACCTGCGCTCCTTGCCCTGCCGGCGCCACCTGCGCTTCTTGCCCTGCCGGCGCCACCTGCGCTTCTTGCCCTGCCGGCGCCACCTGAACTCCCTGCCTTGCCAGCACCACCTGAACTCCTGGCCCTGCCGGCGCCATCCAAGCTCCTAGCCCTGCCAACGCCGCCCAAACTCCTTGCTCTGCCAGCGCCACCCAGGCGTCTCGCCCTGCCGGCACCACCCGAACGCCTGGCCCTGCCGGAACCACCTGAACTCCTTGCCCACGAGGCCGCCACAGACCCCGTTGAAATCCCCAAGAACTTTTTGGGGGGGGCAGTATACCTGAGGGTGGGGAGCTTGTGGGTGGGCACTCTGCCTGGCCACTGCCGTCATTGGCCTTTGAACTATTATGGCCGTTTATGGACCCTAACCTGCCGTGGTTACCCAAACCGCCTGACCTACCGTGGTTACCCAAACCACCTGACCTACCGTGGTTACCCAGACCACCTGACCTGCTGTGGCTGCCCAAGCCACCTGACCCCCTGACCTGCCGTGGTTGCTCAAGTCACCTGACCTGCCGAGGTTACCTAAGCCACCTGATCCCCCATGGCCTTCTGACACTCCGGACTCACCATGGCTGCCCGTGGCACCTGACCCGCCATGGCTGCCCGTAGCACCTGACCCGCCATGGTGGCCCGGGAACCTGCATTGGAGACTCCGTTCCTGTCCGCCACTAGAGCTCCAATGCACCCACCCCCCCTCCCTATTGGTGTCATCTACGCCGCGAGGACGCGCCTTCCGGGAGGGGGGCGTTATGTCACGATCACGTCTGTTCCTGTCACATCCCGGACTACATTTCCCATGATCCTCCATTGCTCATCACCTGCACTCACTTCACAATCACTCCACTCTAATCACCACACCCAGCTGCCACTCATTACCAGGACTATAAAGGACTGTCACACACACCACCTCACCGCGAAGTCTTGATTACCCTGTGTGTCAATTCCAAGCGTTATCCTGTTTTGTCTGCTCCTGTCTTTGACCCTTGCCTTGTTATCCTGTTCCGTGATTGATATCTGCCTGCCTTTGACCATTGCCTGTATTTTGACCACGATTCTGCCTGTTCCTTGTGATTCCTGTTTGCTCCTGTCTGACCCTGCCTGTACGACCACCCTAACTTCAAAGCAGCATTTGGATCTCTGCCTCAGTCCCGCTTCGTTACAGCACTAATCCACAAGAAACTGATTAACATGAGCTGTAACCAACTGTCATAAAACTCTGAACGGTGGACACTGATGTCACTGCCACACGATAGGCTGAGGTGCCTCACGTGATCCAAGTTAGCTGTTACGATTTTTCCAATGGTAAGAGATACAGACCCTCTCATCTCCCAATAATAACACAATATGATTGTTTGACTTCATGCAGCGCTGCGCAGAATGATGGCCAGCTGACTTGAAGCAGTGCATGCTGGTTAGAAATGTTGTCCGATTTGAGACAGCATGATTGTCGGAGAGGAGCTGAAAACAAAGACGTGAAGTCAGACACTTTTTTGCTTCCCATATTGATGCTTGCATTGCATTTGCATACTTTATCACAGCTGAAGTGAAATAAATGCAATATTTGTCAAAAATACAGATGTTTCCGAGACATTTTCATTCAATACTTTATGTACTGCTTACAGTGTCTGTTTGTACAAGAATAAAGTTCAACATAAGCATATATTATTTAAATACCAAAGTGGGGTCTATGTTTTTATCAGTTTTATTTTGATAAACAAGAAACAATATAAATCAATATAAAAACTACATGAAAAGAGCTTTAACTATTATAAAAATACAGATTTGTGAGCATTAGTGGAACTGAAGGTGTGAGAATAAACACGAAACACACGTGATCGCTGTCATGTGGTGAATCCGGCCAATCGTGGAACAGCTGTGTCATCATCAGAGCTTGTGCAGACGCTCTTGAGAAACTGCGCTGGCTGACTTAATCAACTGCTCTCGAATTGCTCTCACAGTACTTTGATACAATACGTCATAGTCACATGGCATTGGCGCTGTCTCAGGTCAGACAAAATTTCTAACCAGCATGCACTGCTTCAAGTCAGCCGTGATCTCTGTGCAGTGCTGCATGAAGTCAAACAAGCCTAATCTCTGGAGCAGCTGCACCTGACTGCAGAATCCGGTGCTGCAGCTTCACTCACTCATATTCAACTGTGATTTTCTGAAACACTTTAACTGGTAAAATCCTCAGAGGGGAAGTTGGGCAGAGATTATATAAGAATGGAAAGACAGTCTCTGTGAAGGATGCCCTGAATGTGCGCAGACAGTTTTTGGTCACAGGATTAGAGAATGACACGGTTCCTCCGTCATAATCCAGCTGAACTCTCACACGCTGAAGCTTCTCTTTAACAGTAAAGAAAGTCCAGGGTTGCTCTGGGGATTGTGAGCTGTATTCGCTGTCAATGTACTGCACATACCAGACATTAGAGTCAAAGAAAACTTCTCCCTTCCTTTGGTTTGATGCTGTGGTTATTCCAAGACACCAGTATGTATTGTCACCAACCTCCACATCCCAGCAGTGTGTTCCTGAGTTAAAGCCCTCAGAGCTCAGGACACATGCATAATCATCAATCCTCTCTGGATTATCAGGACAGTTTTTATCTTCATCACTGTACGACACACTGGTCAGATCAGTAGAGAGTGTGAGACATGGATGTGCCGTGTTTGGATCTAGAGTCAACGGAGCTGCAGAGAGAATAACATCAGATTAGAGGATGAAATATGATGGCATTAGAAATGTAAAACACGTATAAAGACTTTCTTGAAAGAGATCATAAATCATAACAATGATCTCTCAGTTACTGTCAGAATGGATTGAGGCTTCAGGTTTAATATCAGTATTCAATAAACACTATTGCATCCTAATACATCAGCATAGACCACGAGGAATAGACTTTTTAAGAGTTCACTGTATGATCTGATGATTTTCTGAAATACAGTTCAGATTTACTTAGAAATTCAAGTGATTATATTTCTATCAAATGTTTTAGTTTATATCTGA
Organism: Culter alburnus; assembly: GCA_028476615.1. Taxonomy (NCBI): domain Eukaryota; kingdom Metazoa; phylum Chordata; class Actinopteri; order Cypriniformes; family Xenocyprididae; genus Culter; species Culter alburnus. The sequence continues at coordinate 61,738 of JAOTNS010001259.1, forward strand.
ACTATCTTTTGCACTGGTGTCAAATCTGCTGAGACTCACTGTGTTGGACAGTTTCCAACATCTTCTTCCAGACTCTGAACGACAGGTTACCCAGGTAATGTGACACATGGAACATTCAGGAGTCAGAACTGCAGTGAATTTGAGTTCAGATCCACTGAGAGAAGAGATACGAGCAGCTCACTCACCTTTCCATTGTGACGTTAAAGTTCTGGAAAATAAAGAGTTTGAAAACATTTTAATATCTCATCAAACACTATTATTGTCAGTGAGTCTCTCTATACAACATCGACAAGTAGTTTTATGATCAAAGAATGAAGTCAGATTCATTTGTCACCTTCAGAAACGAGACGTCATTGGCTTTCATCATCTCCTCCATGTCTTTGATTGTGTGTGAAAGAGCTGAGATGTGTCTGTTCATCTCCTCCAGCTTCTCCTTCATTCTGCTTCTTCTGCTCCTTCTCCTCCCTCAGTGCAGTGATTGTAGCTTCTTCTTCATCTCTGAGAAACTGATGAAGCTTCTCAAACTCTTCTTTAATCTGACGCTCTGTTTGCTCAGCTTGAGACTGAAATCAAATCACATTCACTTCAGTCAGCTCTGTATTAAAAACACACTCCACTAATGTCATTAATAAACTCTGTGTGTGTGAATGTGGAGTATTTAACTCTATATATCCTCACCTTGATGTGTTCAATTATTCCATCATACTCTTCTTTCATTTTTTCTCCATGTTTGAGCTTGGTTTGTAAGGATGTCAGTGCTGTATTAAATTCCTCCTACAGGTTAAGATGAAAATCTGTGAAACTTATGTAGCCAAGAGGTTTAAACATTGTATGTTTGGATGCTTTTGTTGTTATATTATTTAGTAACCTGTGAAATTTCTACTGATTTTCAAACCAAACATGTTTTGTGCCAATGCTGTTACATTCAAGATGTGAAACATCGGAGGGTTGAAGCTCAGTGCAGAATATCAGTAGTAACTCAGATATCATGTGATCATTGAAACAATGTTGAGTCAGTGTTGATGTGTCAGTGCTTAATTATATTAAATTAACATTACAAAGTGATTCTGGTTTAATATCAATTTTGCACCTGCAGTTAATGTTGAGGATATGGTGAGATTTCAATAAATCAATGGTAATGACATTGAATCATCGTTACACTGTGATTGATTCAACATCATTGCTGTCGAATCAACACTGAAATTATCGAAAATGAATAAATGGTAATGTTGAACAGCTGCAGTGCCCTCTGGTGACTATCTTACATCAGATCTTGAAGTGAGAGACATTTGTTTTACCTTGTAAGATGAAAGCACTTCACTGATGGGTCTGAATGTGTGATTGGCGTGTTTCTCTGAGTCTCTGCACACTAAACACACAGGCTGTTTGTCTCCAGACAGAAGAGTTTGAGTTTCTCACTGTGTAAGCTGCAGATCTCCTCATTCCCTCCTTTATCAATGAATCACACAAGTTTTTTAACGCTAAATTAATTGGAGGTTCTTGTCTTGAGGATCTTCTCCTGCAGACAGGACACTCCTGAGAATCCTTAGTTTTCCAGAACTGTTGTAGACACTCTTTACAAATACTGTGACTACAGGACAGAATAACAGGAACCTTGAAGATTTCACAGCAAACAGGACAAGAAAGCTCTTCCACAGATTTTGAATCCATTTCCTCATCTTGTAAAAGATCCAGTGATCTACAATTTACTTTCACTTTCTGAACTTTGGTTTGAAAAGTAATAACCATTACAATCAAAATCTAATCTGGGTTAAGAAATACACAAAAATCCTGATATAATTTGTCCTCCTCTGTTCTTCACAACACTGACTTGTTTTAGCTTTCAGCAAAAATGAAAGCTAGAAATAATGACTAGTCACTTCCTGGTAGGTTTTGTAAGAGGGCGGAGTTTCTGAAGACAGACTGGTTGTAGTTTAACCTTTATTTCATTTATTGCTTTCAAGCATATTCTGGACTCAATGGACAGAATAAAGAATCAAGTGAGAATATGTAGTATTAAATATAAGAAAATATTAAGAGAATGTAATCCTATAAAACAAAGTTGAATAAAATATGAGATTGAGACTGTCAGTGTGTGGAGGAGACACACATTTCATGATTGGATTCAGGAGCTTTCAATTCAATATCTATTCATTTTGATACATGGATATAGTACATGTTCATTTTTCTCATGGACAAAAATCTAATGTTGTAAACTACACAGCTGGTAAATGATTATTAAAGGGTAATTACTAACTGAAGAGATCGTTAAATATGTGAAATGTCTATAATTTACAGCGAATTCCTATAAATAAAATGTTTGTCCTAAAATATATTTATAATTATATGTGGACTATAAAATATATGTATACCCTACAAAAGATAAGCATTTTGGAGAACAGATGCTTGTTTACAGAAATGGAAACCATTCTTAAATCAATCACACATTTACATCAAAACAATTAACAATTAACAAATAGTCATTAACTGTTGCATTAGTAGTAACAAAATTCATCCATACGTCTTCCTAGTGTTATTCCTGCTTATTTGCAGGGTCCACTTCACACAAACACACACATTTTGATTTGGCACAGGTTTTATGCCAAATTCCCTTCCTGACACAAATGTTGCTGTTACTTGGCCTTTAAGGTTTCGCTCCACAAAATCTCTGCAAAAAGTGATCAGAAATCAAGAATCAAAAAGTGCTGGAATAACTCTGCACATTTTGTATATTATTTATATGTATTTATGTTAGGGCTGTCAATAGATTAAAATTTTTAATCACGATTAATCACATGCTTCTGTGTGAATAATAGCAATTAATCACACACTTAAAGTCAGCATGAAATCAAAATTGACCCTATTTACTTTATTAGTGCATATTACTAGTCTTGTGGTGAACAATTAATCCGTGCAAGTTAATACACAGAAAAAAATTGTTTGTCGCAGTAATCTTTAATCTAAATCTGAAAAGTTACTTCCAGTTTGGAATGGCGTTCCTTCTCAGATGACGTCAGTTTGACGGCTTGGGTTGAAAAAGCTTAAACCACTCCGGTTCACAGGGACTTTAATGCGAAATTAAGCATACGCCATTTATCTTGTTTACACTTTCATTTCGTCAGCATTTGTTTTATCTGGCAAATTAAACCATCAGATTGAAGTTTTTTTTTTTTTTTTTTTTTTTTTTACAAACTGTATTTTCTGCAAGCTTTTTTCCAGGTACATTTAGATGTCTTTCCAAAAAAGGACACTTGAAGCCTCCAGAAGGACACCAAATAACCAAATTATATAAGGAGTCGTTAGAATTCATAAATTTATGCACACCAAAGCAAAAAATCTTAATTTTTTTTTTTAATTTCTCAGTGTATAGTATGTGTACAGTGCAACAGCAAAGAGCTTGTTTACATGTTAGACAAGTTGCAGTACTGAAAAGGACTAGTTTGCACATCAGTATAACAGACTCACATGTGCTTGTTGTATGACTGTACATCACCTCAGTCGTCTTTATACTGATTGCAATCATCATATATATACAGGGGCGCCGTTGGCACGGGGGACAGGGGGGTCAGGACCCCCGCAGTTTTGAAAAGGACTGCTTCAATTAGTCACACTATATCATCTTTTAGCTTAGGATATTTTCTTTCAAATGAGACCATTTTCATGTTTCTGTGAGCTTCCGTTCGTAAATAATCAGCTGTTTTGTCGCGGATGTGAACAGGAAATGCACTCTCAAACGGAGAAACACGCAATCTCCAAACCATCGATCAAAGCGTGCTAACATTTTAGGACAAGTCGATGGTATATAAATCATGCCCGAAAGTTAGCGTTTTTTCAATCAAGCCAAACCGTCCATTCAGAAACCGAGAAATTTGACACTTTAAGGTAAGGAGGCTGATCTCTCAGGTTGACGCGCGAGCTGGCTTGACTGAAGTTTTCGTGAGGATTTATAGTTTATGGACTGTTTTGATTTCGGTAATTACATCTTGAAAGGCAAAAGCATTGATGGCATCTATAAAAGAGATATCTGAAATAGAAACGAAAGTGATATTGCCTCATCCAGTGGAGGACGCACGAGAGGAGATCTGTGCGTTTAATTCGTATGTGTATACTGTAATACTTAATTTACAATGCTTATCAGTGGCGTGCACTTTGATCGTGAAAGTGCCTTTTGCAGTCGCATCGCGGTGCTCCCGTGTTCCTGATGTGAACGTGAGCTCCAGTCCATTACAATTTAGAGCAGTTAAGGCCCGGTCTCGCGCGAGCCTTTCAGAGAAACTCCTTTGCCCATGAGCTCCTTTCTAGGGGTCTTCACGGTGACCCCTAGTGGTCAGAAAAGTGTAAATACAACAAAACTTGCCAAACATGCATAAAAATACCCTTTAACAAATGTATTGCAAAAGTTTTATTGAAAGTAAAATCAATCAAATGCAATTAACTAATCATCTAATAAGATTAAATATAGTGTCTGTATAATTTGTGTTCTTTTATCAATTTTCCATGGCTCAAGCTAAACAGGCCAATAAGAGCTCTTAATAACTACCATTATTCATTTTAATTATTCTAATGTCTAATTAAAACATCTACAAATGTATAAAACTGATCGGAGATCAAGTAAAACCATAGGGTAAAGCCCATAGACACTTGTTCAATAGTTCTCAGTGAATCTGCATGATTCGTGGGCTCACATTATCATCGCCCTCTACCGGTGAACCACTGAAATTTTGAAATGTTTTGAAATGTTTCGAAACAGTGATGACGTAATGAAGCCTCGTTTACTAAAATCACGTGACTTTGGCAGTTTGATACACGCTCGAATCACTGATTCGAAACAAAAGATTCATGAAGCTTTGGCTTCATGAAGCAGTGTTTAGAAATCGGCCATCACTACTCGCCTCACTCAGTTGTCCGGTCTCGTTCATGCATTAAGGACTTCTCTATGATTATCACCAAGCCTGCTGAGCTACTTACCTGTTCCACTTACCTGTTTCTTTGTTCTCTGTGCTTAGTTCATATTACCAGTTCACTTACCTGCATCACCATTGTTTACCTGCTGTCTGTCAATAAACTCCCATCTACGTGTACCTCTGTGTCTCCTGTGCATCTGTCCGTAACAATAATATTATATATATATATATATATATATATATATATATTATATATAACAACACTGAATACGTAAATATAACTGATGCAAATAACTTTGGAAGGACCAGGTTCTCCATTATGTCAAAGCAGGCAGTGAAAGTATCGTCCACTTAGTGTGTCGATTACGGCGACAGTGTAGTGTGTCCAGCAGAATCTTATTCTGCTTCTCTTTAGCAGACAGATCAGGATCATTAATTGCAATGTGGAATTTGACACATAGAGAACACATCTTTGGCAGGATGACCAAAAACCAGGATAAAGTCATAGACAAAGATATTCCAGTAGAGTATAAAACTTGCTGATGATTTTACTCAAGAAACATCCTCTGCATTTTTGCTACACAAGTCACTAGGAAGGAACTTTCTCCCTGGTGCTTCACGTCGGGCATAGTGGCTTGCTTTACAAGAAAAAGACAGTGTGTGTATTCAAACCTGCTCCCCCTTTGCAGTGTCCTCTTCTTGCCTGAAACACCATTCTCAAACCATTACTTTGTAATGCCTTGGACTCTATCTTTCTTGACACCTGAAATGAAAATAAAAAACAAAATGCAAATGTCAGAAATAAACATGTCTGGGAAAAACTACCTACACAATCTTGAGATTAAAAAAGCCTATTGCATGGTGTAATATGATAAATCAGTTATTTTGCCTGATTACAGGCATTCACATGCAGACACAGCAGAGCAATCATGAGCAAATATTTTTTAGATAGCCAGTGTTTCTCAGCCTCCAGTAAGGCTCATATACCCTTTATGAACACTAAACTAAATGTTTTCCTGTGTTCTCATATTTTACTAGAAGTAAAGTTCAAATGCAATTAACTACACACATACATAAAAACAGTGCACCTTTGGAGCTTTTTTCGGATGATAGTCTTCTTGGACAGTTCAGCAGCTACTTAAAGAATATTATTTTTCAATATGGATGATAAAACTATTCATTTCATCCTCACCAATGTCATAATATGTCTTTGTTTTGCTTTTGTGGTGTTTCCACATTATATTCCTCATCTTGTAAAGCCATAAACTCCAAAAATCTTTTGGAAATTAGATGTTTTAACCACAAAAGTAATGCAAAGAGAAATAATTATGAGCAAAAGATTGAGAGAAAGTCATTTATCTGTCATTTATTACTCACCCTTATGTCGTTCTACAATCGTAAGACCTTATTCATCTTCAGAACACAAATTACGATTTATTTTAATAAAATCCGATGGCTCAGTGAGGCCTTCATTGCCAGCAAGACAATTAACACTTTCAATGCCCAGAAAGTTATGAAGACAAAACTTATGCTACACTTTGCTACTGGGCAGCAGTCATATAAAAACAGAACAGTTCTACCAAGTTCTTTCAGGAAAAGGAAAAAATAGCTTAGATTGCACCTAAATTAAAGTCACTTTTTTTTGTACAAGTTGTACTGCAAACACTTCACAATGAAACGAGTATATTGTCAACTTCTGAAGACAAAAGTTGTAACTGGGAGGGCTGTAATAAAACTTCTAGTTCTTTCAGGTCAAAACTCGACATACTCGACCATGACTTGTGTTTCTTCTCTTTACGTTCATGTCTACCTGTCATAAAAACAATATAACTGGCAGACAGGGATACACATTCTTTGATGACTTATTTTTTATCTGGTGATGGTTGTGGATCTCTTGCTGGAGTTGATCCTCTTGACTGTCAGGTGAAGATTCTGTTGTGCTATAGGTGCAGAATCTTGCTCGAGGTAGTCAGAAGGAGTGCAGAGCAAAGACTATAGAATAACACATAGAATAATACTATAGAATAAGACGTATTGTTTTGAATGGGAGAAAGTGCAACGGAATAAATCCCACCTTTTAAATAAGAGCCAGTTGCTGGTTGGTAAATTCATCACGTCACTGCAGCGGCCGTTGGAAGCTCCGGTTCCTATAGAAACAGTCAGACACACACTTATAGAGACGTACACTTAGGTCTGCATATGCGCATTAGCTTGATCCAGCCTGAAAAATACCTTTTTGTGTCATGATTTGAACATTTAGAAACAAAATTTATGAGACAGTTGTTGTCAGATTTCATTGGTGATTTCAAATATGAAATTTAATCGAAACCTTGGCAAACAGAATTTGATGTTTCCCCATTCAAGGAGATAGGAGCTGCACTTGAATGCCCGAGAGGAGTTTCAAAGATGGCCGTCGAGTGAAATGAATTCTCTTAAAGGGACTTTGGTGCTGGGCGCTGTGAAGAAAATAGATTTGCAATTATTGATCTTTAAACAAGAGTAGCAGATGACTTCTTCACAACAATGTCTTTTTTATATGCCTTAACAAGTAGAACAATGACCATTCGCTTATACTTAACACCTATACTTTAATGTTTTTACATTTTATCAACAGCTTCCTACCCATAAAGCAAAAAAATATATATTTTTGTGACCAAATATATTTTAAATATAATAAATATATGTTGTAAACAGCGAAGCTCAATGAAATATATATTTTTAAAATAGAAATTATATTTAGTTTCAACACTCATATACCAAAGTATATTTCAAAATGTATTTTAGGGGCAAGAAATTCAATCTTACAGTAGCCTACATTTAGGATAAATGCAAATGTGGATGGAATAGTCAAGACATTAAAACTACATTGATAATATTTAACAATGCTTATGTATAAAATTCAGCAAAGAACATACTTTTATGACTTTACTATCTTCAAAAAAAATACTAATATACACAAATATTTTTGGCCATTTTTTTTATTTTGAAATATATTTTAAAAGATTTCTTATCTTTTTTGGCTTCTCACGTTTTAACCAATAAAATGAACAATTTAATAAAAAGTGATCAATAATTTCTTAATTTATGGACAGTATTTTTCTTCATGCTACATGCAGGCTCTGTGTTACATGGGAATAGATGTGCATGAGTGACCTGTTGAAATACATCAGTGAAATATTATTAAATGTTGTTTTAAACATTTTATTTTTTAAATAATTCAGTCATACTAATTTAAAAATTAGTCACAATATTGACACAGTAAATAAATATGTTATTAGAAAACTAGGCTATATCACTCATTTTTGGGGGGGTCAGTCACTGTTAAAATAGCTTAATATATGGTCAGACAGATCCATGTGTCATTATATTATTAACATTTTACCAAAATCAAGCTGAAATGGATTTAGAAAGTTTTTGACCAGCGAATGTTGGACACGTGTTGTCTGTCATTAGAACGGCAGCATTTGAGGCAGTAAGTTCATCACATTACTTTCATCAACTTAAAGTTTATTGTAGCTATGTGGGCACTCACTTTTTTATGTAATTCGGCCAAAATATTATGATATAAAAGAAAATGCTGTATTTCTTCAAACAAGCAGTTCTTTATTTACCCTTGCAAGAGAAGAGATACGAGCAGCTCACTCACCTTTCCATTGTGACGTTAAAGTTCTGGAAAAAAAGAGTTTGAAATTTTTTAATATCTTATCAACACTATTATTGTCAGTGAGTCTCTCTATACAACATTGACAAGTAGTTTTATGCTCAAAGAATGAAGCCAGATTCATTTGTCACCTTCAGAAACGAGACGTCATTGGCTTTCATCATCTCCTTCATGTCTTTGATTGTGTGTGAAAGAGATGAGATGTGTCTGTTCATCTCCTCCAGCTTCTCCTTCATCTTCTGCTTCTTCTGCTCCTCTTCCTCCCTCAGTGCAGTGATTGTAGCTTCTTCTTCATCTCTGAGAAACTGATGAAGCTTCTCAAACTCTTCTTTAATCTGACGCTCTGTTTGCTCAGCTTGAGACTGAAATCAAATCACATTCACTTCAGTCAGCTCTGTATTAACACACACTCCACTAATGTCATTAATAAACTCTGTGTGTGTGAATGTGGAGTATTTAACTCTATATATCCTCACCTCGATGTGTTCAATTATTCCATCATACTTCTCTTTCATTTGTTCTCCATGTTCAAGCTTGGTTTGTAAGGATGTCAGTGCTGTATTAAATTCCTCCTACAGGTTAAGATGAAAATCTGTGAACTTATGTAGCTAAGAGGTTTAAAACATTGTATGTTGGATGCTTTGTTGTTATATTATTTAGTAACCCGTGACATTTCTACTGATTTTCAAACCAACATGTTTTGTGTCAATGCTGTCACATTCAAGATGTGAACATCGGAGGGGTTGAAGCTCAGTGCAGAATATCAGTAGTAACCCAGATATCATGTGATCATTGAAACAATGTTGAGTCAGTGTTGATGCGTCAATGCTTAATTATATTGAATTAACTTTAATGTTGAGAAAATGTTGAGATTTCAGTAAATCAATGGTAATGACACTGAATCATCGTTACACTGTGATTGATTCAACATCATTGCTGTCGAATCAACACTGAAATGGTCAAAAATGAAGAAATGGTAATGTTGAATCAACGTTACACTATGTGTCACAATCCCCAGCTGGAGTTCCCATCTTACATCAGATCTCAACATTATTTCATGTTGACATTTCAGTTGTATTTTCATTGTGGTTTGAAAACACCCCACTGATTGGGAAACACCCACTAGTGTTCTGCAGAGATACACACCTGCAGGATCTTGTGGTCATCAACTAAAAATCACTGTTCTTTCAATATCACTGTCTTCATCCATGTTTGCTGTCGACTTTCATCAAAATTTTAATGCTGCTCCAACATACTTTAAACATTGTAATGTCAATTTCATTATTAAAACTCAACATTGTATCAATGTCACCATGCTGTCTGGGAAGTCATGGAGATTTAGTCTGAGCAAAAATAAATACTGGTCATATATATAATATAAATAATACTGTTCCTATGTTTATCACTGTATTTAGCTCTTGAAGTGAGAGACATTTGTTTTACCTTGTGAGATGAAAGCACTTCACTGACGGGTCTGAATGTATGATTGGCGTGTTTCTCTGAGTCTCTGCACACTAAACACACAGGCTGTTTGTCCTCCAGACAGAAGAGTTTGAGTTTCTCACTGTGTAAGCTGCAGATCTCCTCATTTCCCTCCTTTATCAATGAATCACACAAGTTTTTTAACGCTAGATTAATTGGAGGTTGAAATTTAGAGGATCTTCTCCTGCAGACAGGACACTCCTGAGATTTCTTAGTTTTCCAGAACTGTTGTAGACACTCTTTACAAATACTGTGACTACAGGACAGAATAACAGGAACCTTGAAGATTTCACAGCAAACAGGACAAGAAAGCTCTTCCACAGATTTTGAATCCATTTCCTCGTCTTGTAAAAGATCCAGTGATCTATAATTTACTTTGACTTTCTGAACTTTGGTTTGAAAAGTAAATAACCATTACAATCAAAATCTAATCTGGGGTTTCAGAAATACACAAAAATCCTAATATAATTTGTCCTTCTCTGTTCTTCACAACTGACTCGTTTTAGTTTTCAGCAAAATGAAAGCTAGAAATAATGACTAGTCACTTCCTGGTAGGTTTTGTAAGAGGGTGGAGTTTCTGAAGACTGGTTATAGTTTAACCTTTATTTATTTGTGCTTTCAAGCATATTCTGGACTCAATGGACTGAATAAAGAATCAAGTGAGAATATGTAGTATTAAATATAAGAAAATTATAAGAGAATTTGATCCTATAAAACAGTGGTCACCAACCTTTTTAAGCCCAAGATCCCTGACCTCGACCTTTTTGAAAGACAGATCTACTTGATAGAAAAAGACAGCCCAGATTGGTATTAGTATTTTTTTCATGGTCAATGTAGATTCTGATTTATTTATTATTTTTACAAGCAAAATGGCCGATTCTGATACTGGTTGCAGATATTTATTATTAATATTATTATAATAAAAAAATACATAGCCATTTCAAATTAGAGGGAACCATGCTTTTAATCACAATCCAAACAAAGATGCTACGCACGTTGCATGAGCAGTGTTTTTTTTATTTGAATTAGATTTAATTTCAAGATTTAAAGCAAAAACAGAGAACGGTGACTTATCTTTGTGAAATTATAAATGCTACACACACAAAAAAAGCATGAAACAAAACAGCAGGCTGAATGAGACGCAGATTCACTCTCTGACAGCAGGTGGCGCTTATGGCAGCAGTGATACAGCGTTTCCTTGGTTACCGCTGTAAACAAAGCTGAAATGCGCTAATAATTAGCTACTTTATTTGGAGGTAAGAGGAAATAAAATGCCATTGCCATCGAAATCTTCCTTAAGACTGATCTCCTTTTAGAGATGAATTCATAATCCTTAACCCCAATTCAATATTTATATTTTCTTCCTATATTTCGAGCATCGTGAATAGTGAGCTGCTCCTTCGCGTCCGTCTTCAGCATCTCTGGACTCTTGTTAACGGCCGTACAGACTCAGACATAATGTGGCTATTTACCTTTATCTGTCTGTCCCGCAGCTCAATAAATACAAAAATACAGTACAAAGACTGGAGAAATGTAATGTATTTTTGTACTCTATTTCTGTTATTTTCGCGAGCTACTGGAACATGATAAAGATCGACCAGTCGATCGCGATCGACGGGTGGCCCACTGCTATAAACAAAATAAGTTTAATAAGATATTGTATGAGATTGAGACGTCAGTGTGTGGAGGAGACACACATTTCATGACTGGATTCATGAGCTTTCAATTCAATATCTATTCATTTTGATACATGGATATAGTACATGTAATTTTTCTCATGGACAAAAATCTAATGTTGTAAACTACACAGCTGGTAAATGATTATTAAAGAGTAATTAATAACTGAATTATATAAAATGGATGTAAGGCAGTTTTTATAATACTAACATTATAATAAAAAAATGTTAAAGCTGCAGTAGGTAACTTTTGTAAAAATGTATTTTTTACATATTTGTTAAATCTGTCATTATGTCCTGACGTAGAATATGAGACATAATCTGTGAAAAAATCAAGCTCCTCTGGCTCCTCCCAGGGTCCTATTGCCATTTGCAGAAACACCGCTCCGGTAAGAACCAACCAATCAGAGTCAGGAGGAGTGTCTTAGCAGTGTCAATCAAGCTCGTGTGTGCGCTGATCACACTCCTGTCATGCACAGCCATAGTGCACAGCGCGTACAGGCGTTCAAATTCAAGATTACCGGTGTGCAGCAGCTTTGCTTATGGCGGACAAACAATCCAATTTCGTACGTATAATACCCCATAAAGTGCGTATCATTGCACGCAAAAAAACTCATTTTGGCGTATATATTCTCGAGCTTACAACTCGTACTATTGATACGCATTTTCGTGTGATCGGGCTCTATTAAGTCATGATATGCAGTTTAAGATTTTTTCAGGCGAGAATGTGCGGTTAAAGATCAAATTTGTGGTTATTGATAAAGATAGCGCCTTTTGTTGTGGCCAGTCTGCAGTGTCCTAAGATGATTCTTTCTTCTCTCAAAAAAGCTCTCAGAGTCAGAAGTTTCCAGGTCTTCAAGATATTCTTTATTGACAGGCAACAAAGTGAGATGTCAGCTTCTCATCAGGCATCACATCTGATCTAAACAGCGTTAATCAGCTCGTTTTATATGTTTTTTCTTATCGTTACAGATCCAATGAGGATTCCTCCACTATCTTTTTCTTTTAGCTCCACCCTGGCGTTTGCCACCTATTATCTATGAATCTCCTTAGTCTTTATTTTTAATGGTGGCAGATCGCCAGCGCTATATTTTTAAAAAACATGTTTTAATGGTTTCCTTTGGTACTTTCCACAACTTGCTATTGTAATTTGCATGAATACACTTATATTTCATTTACGCTTGATGCTCTCTGTGCAGAAAACCCGTGCTTTCAGTGCTTTCATACAAGCTATTCTCTACTGGTAATACGTTTAATAATCAATGAATTTTCCCAACACATCCCCCCTTTGGGGCTCTCTTTAGCCCCACCTCTATGCCCTTATCCCAGAGCATTTCCTCATAGGTCAGCCTGTTCCTTCTTCTTTCTTAGTGACCAAGAAACAGTCACCCATCTTTTTACCAAGTGACCTTCCCATGGGACACACTCCAGAGGAGAATGAGACCAAACATCTCCCCCCTTTGTTTGGCTAGAGAGGAGTAAAAGATCCCATCTCCCTACCTAAAACCTTCTTTTTAGGGGGATACTTCTTCACATTTTAATTGATTCACAAGCTTTGGTTATATCAGTAGATCAATGCACTTCAGTGATTACATCATACAGTAATAGAATAATGGCAGTAGTAGAATGCACATATATATGTATATATAATCCCACGATGCCAGAGGAACTCTTAGGCGCTTCCGGTGGCCTGGAGCGCTATCTGGGCTGCTCCACCGTTGCCAGAGGTACCTGGACCTGCCTAGGGTACTATCTGGAGTTGGGACTGACAGCGGGTTTTTAAACTACCAGTAGAGTCAGCCCTTGCTGCTAAGCACGGAGGTGCTCGTCGATCCTTCCTCCAGTCACCAATAGGATTCTCAAAGGATAAGTGAGTGCACATTACATTCAAAAGTGAGCTTTCATTTGGTTAAATAAGAATAATAAAATAATAAAAAGGCCTTCATATTCTTTTCCCTGTAATCGGGTTGCATCATCCCTCGGACAACCAAGCGCCTCTTTTTTTTTTTTTTTTTTTTTTTTTTTACGCTTGGCTTTGTGCCGGATGATGGCCTGCTTCTGACCCTCATTCGTCCCCTCTCATTCTTAAAGTGATTTTTAATAATATGCAGGTATTTATAATAATGGAAAAACAAAAATGAAAATAAAAATCGGAAGGGGGTTTATGCCAAAATAACAAACAAAACATCCACTTACTAACTGCCTACTCTACCCATTGTCTGAAATGCTTACTTGAGTTTTTGCCCCAAAAGAAAATACATATTCTTGACTACCTCCCTCTCTATCAAAAACAGCATTAAATTCAGGGTCAAAAATAAAAAAGTGGCACCCCTTCCATTACACCCCAGTTAGGGATCTTTTCATGGGAATTCGTCCAGCTCATCGAGACCTGGACCTATTGGATACCCTCCAGTGGTTGTGGTGCATCCAATGTCCACCCCAGATTGGTTCACAGATATATTCACCATCTGCTTGGCTGCTGCACTTGCCATCATTGATCTAAGAAAAGGTAACACACAACAGAACAACAACACAAAAATTCCAAGAGCAACTGCTATTATTATTCCCACCTTTACCAGCCATTCTTTCCATGAGCCAAAAAGAGAGTCAAACCATTCTCCAATTTTTCTGTCTCTTCCAGCATTTATAGTAACTTCTGTTCTCAGGCTCTTTAGTTTCTTCATGGCTTTAGTAAAGGATCCATCAGGGGCTGTATTGTTTGGGATAAAGGTACAACAGTCAGTTCCAAACATCACACAAACCCCCCTTTCTCCGCCAGTAGCCAATTCAGCGCTTGTCTGTTCTGCCAGGTCATTTTACTGGTATACTTCAATTGTTCTCCCAAAGCCATTAGAGCATCATCTGTGTAGTTAATGAATCTCTGCTGATTATTGTAAATATAGTTAATCCATTCAGCATTCTTATTTGGGGTTATCCAAACAAATATAGACTCAATCTGATTTCACTTCATCTCTTGCCTTGAATTCAGTGGTATGCCTCTAGGCTGGCCTATTGCGTCTATTATTACATTAGGATCTGGCTTGTATGCTCTTTTGGCTCTATGTCTGGTAGTTATGTGCTGGTCTGGTGTCCCCTCATCTGGATCCCAATCAACCATTGTAACCTCTTGGGCTAGTCTTACTCTAGCACATATTCCTTTCCATCCTTTTGGTAAAGTGGCTCTAAGCCGTTTACCTCCACATATCCAAAAGTGATCAGCAATTGCTTCATCTATTGCTTCAAATTGATCTATTATTGGGAAAGCTAGTGTGGCATTTTCACAGGCTTCCTTAACTGTAATAACTGTCATGTTAATATTTACAGTAGCTGTAGAATATATTCTACTAAATGTTTTATGTACATTTGAATTTTCATACATGTCCTTATCTAAGTGCCAAATTATTCCACACTGTCCTTGAAAGCTTCCATAAGCTACATCCCCTTTTGACTTGTTGAAACATTCATATATTAAGGTTCGATCAAAAGCATAGTTACTGGGAGTTTCTCTTCACCTTAGGTCAATTCTTACATCTAATTTTCTACATTCATCTCCCCAATATTCTTCCTCATAATACCTGTGATAGTATTTACTTCCCAGTAATGCCAGACACTCTGCAGGGCAATAAGGAGCAACTCGCCCTGATATATTTACACAGTAATTCGAGTAAAATCTGGCACAGTGTGTAAAGCTATATTCGTCAGGCACCACTGTTAACTTTTTTAAGGGAGATGGCGAGCACAACAAACAAGTCTTTCTCTTTGATTGTTTGGCAGTATATTCTGCCCACTTATACCACTCATTGTGATAAGCAATGTCCAACAGTTATTCTTTATGCATTTCTAAAGCCATATCATACTCTAATCCTTCATAGTCAGTGTCATTCAGGTCTGCAGCTCGTTTCCTTATAGATCTATTTACAACAGTACCTTGAGTTGAATTAATCATTTTGAGTTGGGATCACTTCGATGATATCCTCAAGGTCTTGAAAGATTGAGGGTGGAAAGTCTCCTGTGAGGTTTAGAGACCGGGAGGTAACTGGCTGGATGATCCGCTGTCTGCAGTGGGTTAGTCAATACCTTGGAGTTCGGTGAGGAATCCATTGGCTGAGGTTGTCACTGGTGGAGGTCCTGCCTCAGGAGATTGGTCACCTGACGGCTCTGGGATCAGGGCAGCTGATTCAGCAGGTACATCCAGCGCATCAATGTCAAGACCCTCCTCCCCAGTTTCACCTGCTTGTGGGGCGTCATCCTGTCCCCGCATCTCATCTCGTGTCTCAGGCTGCTCAGCTTCCCTAGAAGAAGGTTCAACAACAACATTACTAGGTCCTCCCTGGATCCCCTGGCCCCTCCCCTTCTTGGGCATCTTGGTCTGCATCTTCTTCTGCACTCTCTGCCTCTTCCTTCTCTCCGTCTCAGCCCTTTGCACCCTAGTACAATGATTCAAATGATACCAAGTTCGTTTTTTCCTTCTACTGGATTGCAGTTGGGTGGCTCTTTACTACAGTAGAAGGTCCTTCTTCTCGCCTTGGCTCATTCATCTTCCTAAAAAACAAACAAACCTCAAATAGGACTGATCTCCAGGAAGCACTGGGACAGGGTGCCTCTTCCTCCTCTCTTGCCCCCTGTTTTTCTCCTGATATGTCATGGCTTCAGTATGGCAGTCAATTCTCATTAGGCCCTTATTTCAGTCTCAAGCTGTTTAGGGCGGTCCTTCATACGGGCCTCTCAAAATGGGCACTAGGCAGAGTCTCCCTGTCAACATCTCCATGGGAGTCAGATTTGTCACTCTGTTAGTTTGCATGCTGTAACTCATAAGGGGCAAGGGTTAACGCATCTACCCAATTAAGTTTTGTATCTGCACAAATCTTGAGTTTGGCCTTGAGGGTGCCGTTGGCACGACTCCACGATACCCTGAGAGGAAGGGTGATATATGCATCCTAATTCTGCTTGATTCGTAGCTGTTGTATTACTGTCTTTACTGTTCTTTTAATGAAGGCTGGAGCCCATTGTCAGAAACTATCTGGGATGGTATGCCAAATCTTGGGATAAACTTCTCTGGTCAAAAATCTGATTACTGTCTTATCTCCTTGATCTGCTGAGGGTTCTGCTTCCACCCATCTACTAAATCGATCTATTATCACTAGCATGTATCTTGTTTTCCCCTTACCAGATTTAATCATGTCCACATACTCTAGTACTAGTGTTTGAAGGGTCCCTCTGGAACTGTAGAGACTAGTGGTGTTGCTGTTCCTCTCTAACATTGGTTTTGTGCACAGACTTCACATTCCTTAAGTACTCATCTACTCTTTGTTGCATATAGGGTGACCAGAACCTGTCTTTTTATTTTCTTTAAGATCTCCCCCCTTCAATGGGCAAACCCATGCGCATCCGTGATTAAAATGTTCAAACAGTGGGTTTGGAGCTATCATGAATCCTTCATGAGAGCGCCAAAGTCCATTAGCATCTCTTGTTGCTCCTCGTTGTTGCCATATTACTACTTCATAAGGGGGTGCTCTGTTTTGCATTTCACTTATGTGCTCAAGAGTTGGAACCGGTTGGATTAAAACTGATGGTGCCATCACAGCCAACTGACACCCTGAGGCCTGTTTTGCAAAAGAGTCCGCAGCATTGTTTCCTTTAATTACAAAGTCATTGCCTTTCTTATGTGCTTGGCACTTAATAATAGCCAATCTAGTTGGATACATCATAGCTGGGATTAATTTAGTAATTTGGTGATTAATTGGTGTTCCATCACTCTTTTTGAACCCTCTTTGTTTTCATACTGCTCCAAATAAATGGCATATCCATGTGCTATGCAGAGTCAGTATAGATGTTTGCTACTTGATCTTTTGCCAATAGACATGCCTCAGTAAGTGCCCGTAATTCTGCCAATTGTGCTGAGCATGGCTGTTCACGATGTTTGAGTAAGACCGGGATAAAGTCGTCTCCTTCTCTTTTTACAACTGCAAATCCAGCATGGTCCTCAACAAAATAGTCAGCATTTGCATCAGAAATTGGAATTGATTCCAAATCTGGTCTCAATCGAGTGAAAGAGCCAGAGATTCTGTCACCACTCATGTGGGTTCCTTCTCCTCCAAAGGGATGAAGTTTGCTGGATTTGTTGTTGTACATCGTTTGATAGTAATGTTCAGGATATGTTAACAGGCTGAATACGTAAGGCATCTTGCCTGTGTCAAAACAAATCTTCCTTTTTCTAACAGTTCAGCCACCTTGTGGTGGTATATATAATGACTGGGTAGCCCATTGTCACAGTGGATGCTTTGTCATAAGCAAAATATCAGCCGCTAAGCCTTGCTGATAGCATGGCGGGTAGCCTTGGGCTAACTATCCAATTTGGTGCTATAGAAGCAAGTGGTTGTTTTTTCCTGCCACTACAGGTCTCTTGCATTAGTACTGCTGAACAGCCATCTTTTCTATCAGCAACATATAATGAATACCTTACCATATCTGGCGTAGCAGTGCAGGAGCAGTTTGGAGCTCCTTTTTAATGTTTCAAAGCAATCGTGCCTCAGTATCCCATACAAGTTTGCTCTGAGATTTTGATGACCAGCTTGTTTCCTCATTGCCCGTAATGGGGGCTGTTTTTATTGCATATTCTTCAATCCAATCAGCACTAAACCCTGTTCATACCTAAAAGGTCATCATTTGTCCCAATTTGGGGCGTGGCGCTTTGCTAATTCCTTCTAATTGGCTTGGAGAAATTGCTTTTGTCTGGGTGAGCAATAATTCGGCCTAAATATCTACTTGTGTCATACAATACTGTAACTTTTCTTTTGAGGCCTTGTGACCTCCTTCTGCTAATTTGGTGAGAATCACTTTGATGGATAGCTTGATGGCACTGTTCCAAGTTGTTGAACAGATTATAAATCATCCACATATTGTTATCAGTGTGCTATCCGTCTCAGATCTTCCAAATAACCTTTAATACTTGGTTTAAATACAGTGGGTAGTGTTGAACCCCTGGGCATCCTGGTGTATGTATACTGTTTACCCTTGGTACGTAAGGAAAAAAGGTGTCTGCTCTCTTCCGCTAGAGGAATGCTGAAAAACGCAGACAGAGATCAATGACTGTGAAATAATTAGCAGCAGGTGGAACATTCGTCAAAACGTTTTGGGTTTGGGACCGTCAGCAGGCCAATCTTCCACTACCTCATTCACGGCCCTTGGTCATGGACTAACCTCCACTTTGACTTATTGGGCTTTCTAAACAGGTAAAATGGGTGTGTTACAAGCTAACTGTTTTAATTAACCCCTGCTTTAATTAACCCTTCAATTGTTTTCCTAATCCCTTCCCTGCTTCAGGCTTGAGTGAGTATTGTTGTTTCCTGGGTAACTGAACCCCTGGCTTTGTCTTAATTCTCACTGGATTGGCAGATTTTACTAAAACCTACATCTGTATCATGTTTACCACATCCTTGTGGTCTCTTTGTTCCATTTCCATCATTAATTCATCCAATTTGAGTTTAAATTCTTTTTTCATTTCTAGTTTCCACGATCATTTTTGGTATTCCTTCATTTTAGTCTGACCGAGAATTTTAAGATACATCATATCTGTAGTTTGAAAGATAAAATGGGTTTTCGTGGCCTCCCATGCTTTCCCTTTTGCATGTAACATCATTGGTCCTAAGTCCTCAAGTTGACATCCCTCACTTATGTAA
>JAOTNS010001260.1:0-81795 GCA_028476615.1 Culter alburnus
ATAACAAGAATAATCGTTGCACCAAGTGTAAACTGGCTCCTCTAACCAACTCCAGTGCAAATTATGATAAAGGAAAGCCCTGCAGTAATGTACTGAAAATATTCATTCCAAGTGAACCTTCACCTGTAGGTAGAAAATCAAAACAAAAATAGATTAATTAAATTAACAAAAACTTTAGCTTGTTAAAATAGATGGAAAGGTGTGTGATTAAAAAATGCACTGGCTTGACATAAAATATACCCACGCATCAATTATCAGGGTCCAAGCACTAATAGATGATTAAGTGTGGATGATTAAGTGATATAACTGAAATTTAGCTTTTAAAAATAAATGTAGTTTAGAGCAAACAATACACAATTTGATGGAATCTCAAATGTCCTGCAGTCTATGTCTATTAACTTTAGTTAAATTGGGTGTTGCATTTAGGAGATAAAGTTCAATTTGTGAAAAATGAGCATTGCCTTCCTGATAATTTTGGTTCTCTGTGAATTACGGTTCACTGATCCTCATACACTTTATGGCAGAAAAAAGGAAGAAGAAATCAGTACAAACACAATAGGTTTCAAGTACCTCGGTACAAGTGTTGTGTACATACCAAACACAAACTGGAGGGTGAATTCAGTTTGTTTTCTGCAGCAAGCAGAGTGAGCCTGCGATAATGTACTGAGAGCAGAGAGGAAAGACACAAATCAAGACTTCTGCTGGAATAAGGTAACTTGTGTTATAAAAGACACAACGCTGAATGTATAATTGTTTCTTACGATGAGAGATCCCAGTAAACATACCACTAAAGACAGAGATGGATTCTGCAGAAGTGTAGACACGATTCCCAAACAGGAGAGTCCACAGACCAATCATTATCTGGACAGTCTGTGAGGATAAGAGACAATAATAATTAACAATGCAATTAAACAATATTACATTTTGGGGAACAATATAATATAAACAATATAATTTTGTAACAGCTGTAGTTATGGATGTATGATTGTACTACAAAAATATCTAGGTACTCTCATTGCATAATTTCACATACTAATTTGCAGATAAAACATTTTTGATAGACACATACATTTTTACTATTACTCTGTAAATGATAAACAGTATCTTAAGGTGGGGTGCACACTGTGCAATTTGTCCATGATTTGGTCGTCTGAGACAAATTTGAGAATCCTAAAAGATTTCTATAATCCTAGGCTAAAATCTGTAGTCTTTGATCGCTAGTTTGACATGTTCACCGACAGGCGATCAAATTTTTACCTCTGACGAAATTCTGGCAGTGTCAGAGATTGGTGCACAGTCCTGCAGTGTGACTTCTCCTACAACAAATGTCAAATTGTCTTTGTTTTTCAAGACAAGTGGTGATGGCACTCAGAAGATCCTGTGCTGAGGAACACTTCTCCCCAGCCTTAGACTGGAAAATTTCTGTGTCTGTGCATGTGGAGTGAGAACTAGTTCTGATATCTTTGAGTTAGGAGTGGGACCTATACTATTGCTGTGTGTAAGCAACTGTTCCTTAGTTTGCTTACCAATTTATCCTTGTGTGTGTAACTAAAAGGTATTGTAACCGTTGCACTCCAACCGTTGTGGTCTGTCAGTCATATAATGCATGGCAATGGAGTAAAAAAAACATGCATAGACAAATCCAAATTAAACCCTGCGGCTCGTGACGACACATTGATGTCCTAAGACACGAAACGATCAGTTTGTGTTGAAACTGAACAGTATTTATATATATTTTTTTTACCTCTAATACACCACTATGTCCAACTGCCTTAAGCATCCGGTGTGTGAGGTCTGAAAACGCGTTCTGATGCCGGAGTGATCTCTCAAACCGATTGTTTCGTGTCTTAGGACATAAATGTGTCGCACGAGCCGCAGGGTTTAATTGAATTTGTCTGTGCATGTTTTTTTTTACTCTTACAGATGGAGTTCCATTCACTCGCATTATACGACTGACAGACTGCAACGGTTGGATTAAAAATCATCATTTGTGTTCTACTGAAGCAAAAAGTCACCTACATCTCGGATACCCTGGGGGTAAGCAGTAAACATCAAATTTCATTTTTGGGTGAACTATCTTTTAACTAGCTGATGGTTTACTTGGGAAATGTATGGAGATAGTGCCTTTTTATTTTGTGTACAACCTTTTTCTCCTGTTTTGGTAGAGAGGAAGCTCAGGAATTTTATATGTTGATTTGTCTTTGTTTTTGAGCAGGGTAACTTCTCTAAACCTTAGTGAGCTTCTGTTCTGTTTATTATTTTAGGCCATACTCTTTCTTGAAGATTATTCCCTTATTTTTGTTAGCTTTTGATAAATTAAGGAAATACAAATTTTTACTTTCCTTAAAGTTGTGTTATGTTTTCACTCTAAGACTGAAGCTGAAGCGTGTTCTCCCTGTTTATCTTTTTCTTTACTTTTATTATCATATTTCTTTTCCTTTGTTACCTACCCTCCTGACTCCTAGACTGGGAGGGGATCGTAACACTTATATTGCTGTATTTCCTGCATTATCACAAGGCAATAAGTCATGATCTTCAATAAAAAATGTGTATTCTTTGTTCATGTGTACAACTTTTTCTTTTTTTTAATTCATGTACTTTCCATACTTCACACTGACATACACACATACAAATATACAATTATTTGGGTTATGATCAATTTCTCACCCAAGGGCTTTGGTTGGCCTTTCAGAAATGCCTGAAGTCCATGAAGAGGTGAAACTCCGGCTGGTGTTGTATATAAACAGGCACAGGAGCATTTGTCCCAGTTCCAGCTGCTGTTGTTTGTGTTGGTGGTTGAAACTGGATGACAAATGTCGAAGAGTTCACAGGGACGGCAGTTTGAGACATTCTTGTTTCTTAATCTGAAATGTTTAAAATCATAGTAAATAGAGATATCTCTATAAAATCGATTATAAATATAAATATCTAAAATAGATATAAAATATAAAATAGATATAAATATATAAATAGATATAATATATAAAAATATAAATATATAAAATAGATTAAAATATATAAATATAAATATATCTATAAAATAGATTTTCTATGTAAACATACTTCCCAGTACTTTTATTTATTATAAACACATGGTCTTCATATTGTTGAAACATTTATGAATGCAGTTACGTCAATAGTAGTTATTATCATTGGTTAAGTTGTCATGAACTAGAATTAGACCTTGAAAACAGAGAATATGCAAACAGCTCATGTTTAAAACGATCTATATCATTTACGCTATTTAGAAGATGCTCTTTTCCAAAAGACACTTAAAAAGTGCCCTACCAACCATTATAGATTATTGCCAAATAAAGGAAATCCATTAAAAAAAGTAGACATACACAGAGATCTGTATAAAGCTAGTCAGATAGTCAGTGTAAGTAAATAATTTGTTTTTACCGAAAAAAATCTCTTCTCTTCAGTTGGTTTACCGCACTCTGTAGTTGAGTTCACTCTGAGATGAGCCGATGTAAGTAAGATGTCTTAGCTGTAATTGCGATACTGTTTTCCAGAATGAAACAGGAAGCAGGTGAAGATCAGGTGGTTAGGAGGGTTGGTAAAACTGGCACTTTTTACAAGATACTAAAACCCACAAAAGACAATAATTAACTGAAGTATTCATAAATGTTTTTTATAGCAAGTAATCTGTATGCTGGTTTTGGAAACAGGCATGTAAATACAGTAGAACAAACTGTGAAATAAATAACGATGATCAGCGCAACATGATTTAAAATGCCATGGTGAAAGCAGATACAGTAGGTACTCAACTAAAATGCCTATTGCTGCTGCCTGTAACGCCACAGCATTAAATACAACCCAGTGTCATGTCGCACTTGTCGTGAAATCACCACCAAGTGGTGCAAGGGGACGGTTTGCAACATTGTGTAAGGCTACTGTGACATTTATACTTTAAAATGAAGATAAAATAACGAAATAAATTAATGGTAATAATAATATTAATAATACCCTGTGCTCCATCCAGTCCCAGAGATCCACCCAGTGCTCGTTCCAGAGCCCCATCCAGTGCAGAAACCCATAGCTCCCCCCATGAAAATTTTGGGGGAGGGGGGTATATACGTCCCTGGCCGAGCCTCCCTTGTCTCCTGAGCTGCCAGCACCGCCATGGCTTCCTAACCTGCTAGCGCCGCCCTGGTCCCCTGAACTTCCGGCGCCGTACTAGAGGCTTTCTAACCTGAACCTGATTTGAACTTTTATCACTGTTTAAAGACAGTACTGTAATTGTTATTGATCCTTCGCTGTTTAAAGACAGCAAAATAAGTGAACTGGACTGTGATGTGCTCATTTCTTTAATGTGTATAGAAGTTACCTTACTCACCATCATCATGTCCTGTCTGCTTTCAGCTCCATCATCCCAGAGTCCTCCAGCCCCACCACTGCTTGAAGTTTGCAGCCCTGTGACATCCCTTGAGATGCCCTGCCAAGATGTCGAGCTTGTGGCTCTGCCTCCAGCCTCGGACGCCCTCTTTCCATCTTGGTGCGTCGGCCTGTCGGCTCCACCCTGGCTCCTCCAGGCGCACTCGTCCAAGTGACACCACCGGGATCCCTCATCCCACCAACTCCCCCTTGGTCTATCATCGCTCTGCCTATGGCATGGACATCCGGGTTGTCCACTGTGGGTTCCTTCCTCCCTTCTGGGTTGCCTCTTTTCTCGGTCTCACCAGCATCGCCCCTGTCCTAAGATTCTCTGGCTCCACCCGTGATGCTCGTTGCCGAGAATTTGCCTGGGTCTCCTTTACCAGTGATGTCTCTCGGCTCCTGCGGTCCTCTGTCTGCGCCCATGGATCCTTCGTCCTCGTCTCCGAAGCTGTTGTTAGTCACTACACCACCTTGGCTCCTCCCTCCCTCAACTCCTCCGTGGGCTGTTGGCACTGGGAAGCACTGGTTCTGTGCTAGTGGACCATCTCAACCATTACTGCCAGAGAATCGTCGTCATCGTGTTACTCCTCTGTCATCTCCTGTCATCATCCCTGTGCCTTTCCGTTTTCATACCTTCACCATCACCTTGTCCACCTCCAAAGCCCCTCCAGCCCCCTCTCTCTGTTGTTCTGCTATGGTGCAAGGTCTTGCCGAAAGGGGTGTAATGGAACAGTTATCTTCTGTAGTTCTGTTTTCAGAACTTTCAGTTTGGTTTCATCATCAATTCCTTTGTTCTATTTTCCTGCCACTTATCAGTCACTATGGACACTAACTAATCATCAAAGCTGTTTGTCATTGAGTTGATCTCTGTGTATTTAAGTCCTCCCTTTTCTTGTTCATTTGTCGGTTGTTTTTGTGCACTAGACACTGTTTGGAGTTGGGCTCTTATCGTGTTCGTAAATAATCTTATGTTATTTCATCTTCGTCATCATTGGATCCTGACCTTTACACAAGAGTATGCCACAAGGCTTCACCATTATATATGTAATCGTCACTTAATAATCTGTCTGTGTAAATTTATATCCAGTGTTTCCTTTTTGTTGTCATAAAACTGGTAAACCTGGTAACTGTTGTAAAATATTCACATGGATATCAGAGAGTGGGTGACCATCTATTCAGAGGTCAGAAATATATTAGAGGTCGGGATAATCACTGCCATGTGACAAGCTAATGCATTTAATTTCACTTCAACTTGCATATGGACATACATTTTAAGGTAATCATTCCTCATAGTCACACACCCTGTTTATTAAGTTAGGTGCTAATACTATTAAAATATGAGATCCAAAATCTATTCATGTGACCGGAGATTTCAGTGATTTCCCTTTGCATGCTTTAAGGCTGCCTGATCTATATAAATAAATTAAAAAGGGGAGAGAGATGAATCAGAGTTATTTTCTTATTTTCTTTCTTATTGTTGTGATCAACATAGTGCCACAAATGTTGTGAATAGAGATAAACTTCTGGAACATTCCACTAATTATGGTTAACAATTAACTTGAACAACAACAACTTTTATTATTGAAGCAATATAAATCAAGTACAAAAAAACAGTAAATCAGGACACTATAAAGAACATGAGAGGCTGTGAGGATGACAGAGCAAGAGCTGGAAACAAACATCAGTGAAGAATGAAGGCTTTAGTATGTATACTGCTGCTGTTGAAACCTTTGTGTTGTCGTCCAGCAGCAGGGTAGATGGAGGACTCAATGAGAATGAGATCAGTCAACAGATCAGCTCTGAGGACGGAAGACCTCAAACAGACACTTTGAGAGCTGAAGCTTCAACTGACAGCCAACAATACTGTGATCTGGGCATCCCTGAATCCATGCAGCACTGAGAGAACCGCCACCGTGGAGCCAGAAAGAAAGGAACAGAGACCCGTTACAGAGCAGAAGAAAACACAGGAATGACCGCCACCGTTACAGAGCAGAAAGAAAACATCAGAAACTGACCGCCACCGTTACAGAGCAGAAAGAAAACATCAGAGAACTGACCGCCACGTTACAGAGCAGAAAGAAAACATCAAGAACTGACCACCCACGTTACAGAGCAGAAGAGAACATCAGAGAACTGACCGCCACCGTCAGAGCAGAAAGAAAGAACAGAGGAACTGACCGCCACGGATTACAGAGCAGAAAAAAGAAAACATCAGAGATTAGAGACGCAATGAGGGGGAACAACAGACATTATATGAATGAGAACCAAAAGAAAAATGATGGTACTTCACAAAAACATTCACTCTTTTATCAATGATCCTCAAAGTAAAACACCAATGCAATACATTTAGTGTAAATGTCAGTGTAAAGTTGAGTGTATACTGGTAAATTGTGTTATCTATTACAATAATCAGTGTAATATCATTTAACAGAATCTTTATTCCTTCACAGAAATTTCAAATCTTACTCTGAGTCAAGTGGAGTTGAGAAAGGAAATAGAGGTGAAAGTGTGCTGAATGATGTTAAATCAGTGTATTCATTCTCAGTGTAATACAGTAATATATCACAATTATGCTTATGTTTTCAATCACAGAAGAGAAATAGCTTTTTCAGCTTCAATGATGGAATCTGGCAGTGGACATGTGGTCCTTTTACCACTGAAATCACACTAACCTACAGGAACGTCTTCACAAACATAGGGAACGCCTACAACCCATTACAGGTAATTATCAATGAAATGGAGTCATAAACGGTTATAGTAATGAACCCTTCTGCTCCATTCAGATTTCAAAACTATTACACATTGTGGTTGGTAATTAAGCAATCATACAGGAAAACAGCTGATTTGATTCTTGTATTTGATTAGGTATTTTCCAGCCCCATGAAAGGAGCGTACATTCAGATCTCTGTATTTGGTGTGAAGGAATTACATCTGCAGCCATTTATAAGAATGGAGAGCGCATGGTTATAGCACATGATATTCAGCCTAAGGATCGGATGAACTCCTCAAATGGAGTTGTGTTGCTCCTGGAGGTTGGAGATGTTGTCTATGTGAGACTTTGGGCTAACACAAGGATATATGATAGCCACGATAACCACAACACTTTCAGTGGTTTCCTACTGTTTCCCTTAAGATAACAGGAGATTTGAAGAATGTGAATCCAATAATTCTGAACCTTCAGCGTATGATTTAAGATAAAAAATCATGAAGAATCATTAACATGTGAACTTGTATAATGAGGACTAATGTGTGTTTGAAGTTTGAGCTGTCTATAAATGTAACTTTGTTTGAAGAGTTTCAGCACTGAGACAGACAGGTCCCAAAATCCATCTGGTGACAAATGGAGGGGAAAAAAAACAAAAAAAAACCTTGGGAGAAACCAGGTTCAGTCGGTGGGCTGGGATGGTAATTCCATTCATATTGGGATTACCAGTCATAAATCAAAATATTTAATCCAGTTCCATCCAATCTAGAAAGTTAATAAAATACCTTTTTAAATGTATCTTGTTACTGATCCTTGATCTGTATCTGTTTATCCTACATAAATAAATAAGAGAATAAAGAGACATTGTGGCATTTTCTTTTCCTTCTATATTCATGAATATTTCCCCAACAATGCTTCCCAACCACATTCCTGGAGCCCCCCTCAACACTGCATGTTTTCCATGTCTGATTCAGATCATCAGCATTACTAGAGCTATGTGCAGTCCTTTCCAGTTTCAGTTTTCAATCCGATCAAGTGTTTACATGTTCTCTCTATTTATAGAAAAGAAATAAACCACCCCTTTCACTCCAACCCAAATTTCATTTGGATCGATTAAGGTGTTTACATAAAGGCTTTTCTGACTGACTGAGCTGTCAATTCGATTACTAATGGATAATTTGGTTGCATGCGTCTAGAGCGAATGAGATTGTGTCATTTAATAAATCCATCCAAAACATATATGCACTGGGAGGCTTTTTTGATGTGATGCACCACAACTATTTGAAGCTGTTCATGTGGGCCAGTTTTGGGCCAGGGACCCAGCCAGGGGTGAGTTTCCCGAAAGCATCGTTGGTGAACTATGGTCGTAAGTCCCATTGAACTCTAACGATGGAACTTACGACCATAGTTCGCTTTGGGAAACGTACCCCAGAACTGAAGCAAGGATGAGGCCCAGAGGTGAGCCAGACAAATTTTTGGTATCTGGATATACAAAGAATTATAAATGTGGAAAAAATCGAGTTGGAAGAAAATAACGTAAAGAATCACGTCACCTTTTCCATGTTCCTTTTCTATAAAAACTTTTGTACTCTCTCTATCTGGGGATTTTCTCTGAGAGTGGTCTGAGATCTTAAAGATAAAAGATATTGAAGGCATTGTCTGGAGTCTGTCTGATTACTGCTGCACAGCAGGTTAGTGGAACACTAAAGATCTTAATCCTGAGGTCAAAGAATCCAATCCTCAGTTCTTCTTTTGCACTTTGCTCTGTTGGTTTTAGGTTACTCTTCTGAGATAAGGCAGATTTTATGTCTTAAGTTGTCATAATTGTTGATACTGTTTCCCAGAATGTAAGGTGGAGCTCAGGTGATTAGGATGGGTGATAAAGCCAGCCACTGAACCAGGAAATCAAACCTGATGTCATGAACCCACAAAGGCAGACAAGGTGAGTACAAAACAGACTTTTATTTGCAGGAATGCATGAAATAGCAGATTGGTAATGCAATGCAGGTAAGGATAGCAGTCAATGAATATTGCAGGTGAACTTAGCTGACGGTAATGCAGTCTTTGTTTGTTGCAGAAATTGTAGGCGGTGAGGAAGACTGGAGGATCCGAAGGGCGACGAGCAGGATG
Source organism: Culter alburnus (assembly GCA_028476615.1). Taxonomy (NCBI): domain Eukaryota; kingdom Metazoa; phylum Chordata; class Actinopteri; order Cypriniformes; family Xenocyprididae; genus Culter; species Culter alburnus. The sequence continues at coordinate 9,215 of JAOTNS010001260.1, forward strand.
ACAGACGGATGACGAAAACAGGGTCAAACAGATTAAACAACTTTGAAAACAGCATTACCATATTCACTAATTACAAACCAGTTTGGCTTTATTTCTTTCATATGGTACATGTACAATGTTACTGAATCCCTTTAGATGGGCACTTGACATTGACTTTGATTGAATTAATTCTCTTTCAGCAATTCAGACATACCTTTTACTATATGCATTTTTTGGAATCAGTGACTGACAGCTGAATTTTGATGTGTGTGAGTTCTTAAATGAGTATGAAAGTCTTTAAAATCGCAACTATCCATTTTGAACTTTCGTTATCAAGTTGATATTAGCTGTCTGAAAGAGCTCTTCTCATAACCTGTTATTGAACAAACTGCTTATGGTTATGCTTTTATTAGGCATTTGTCTTGGTTTTAATATCTTTAAATGTTCTTGTTTTGCAATGAGCACAAGCTTTTTAATTGATTTGAACTGATTTGTGTACAGATATTTTAAAACGGGAGGCGATTCCTTTGATGCTGTGAAACGTTTGACCAGTTTACCAGTGGCAAAAGAAATTACAAAGTTATAATCATAATAATTCAATAAATCATCTGTTTTAACCTTTTATTGTTTTTCATTTACATAATCAATGTATTAAATATAGAAATATGCAAGCAAAAACAATGCTTGTCCCCAAACACTGCTTGCATACAGACAGCTGGCCTACTCCCACTCAACCCTGCAAGACCAGCTTCACCAGCTCCATTTTGCTTGAAGGGTTAGTTCACCCAAAAATGAAAATTCTATCATTTATTACTCATTTTTGTGTCGTTCCACATCTGTAAGACCTTCGTTTATCTTCAGAAATCTGAGAGGTTTCTGTCTCTCCATAGAGATACAACGCAACCACCACTCCAAGGTCCAGAAAGGTAAAGACATTATTAAAGTACTCCATGTGACTCCAGTGGTTTAACCTCAATTTAATGAAGTGATTTGTTTATGCAAAATAACATAATTTACCACTTTACTTACAAAAATACTGATCTGCAACACGTTCACAAGATCTTCACGTCGCATCCGTGTTCAGGTTCGAGTGTCAACTCAACGCACAAGTGTACCTTGATCAGCCCAGATAGTTTAAGATTGTAAAATATCTATATTTATATCTATTACGTTTAAAGAAAAAAGGAAGGCTATTTTGAAGAAAGAATGACACACAGTTCCATCACCCTTGTTTTAATGAAATTTTAATGAGATATATGTCTGTATGAGATATATGCCAGGCTGTTGTTGTGAATAAGAATTTGTTCTTAATTACTTGTCTGGTTAAATAAAGGTGAAAGGTAACCCAAAAAAGGTTTAAATTTGGTATACTTTATTCTTACAGATTATACAGTAATAAGTAATTAGTTGTTTAAAACAATCTATCCAAATTCAGTAATAAAAATAAAATAAAGTAAACTTAACTAAAGAAAAAAAATGAAATAGCATAGTAGTAGAAACAGCATTCTTGAATAGTTATTGTTTACACATTTGCGACTTAAAAAATCTGTAATGATCTGATCAAGTGATTTTTCCTTTGCTGTCATATTCTCTTTTTAATGACATTAGAGAGACAGGAAATCACTGGGAAACTCATGCGTTCCACTTCAACTCTGTCCACTCTGTTTAATATTCATTCTTTAAATTCACTGTATTGTGGAGGATTTTCTGCAGGAAGGTGATGCATTGTGCTGACCACAGATATCTGCAAGAAATAACAATCTATATGATCAGCTTCCTTACAGATTACTTATTTATTGATAATATTAAACAGTTAATGCACCCATTACTTAGTGCTTTACATAGCTCTAGTCCATATACATTGACACTAAATTCAAATAATACATTGGACTTTGAGTAAAATTGTACTATAAGAATATTCCACAAAACAATTAAACTGGGGTTACAAGCTTCTCTTACCTCGGAATTGTTAAGATCATGGAAATGATTGTGTCCAAAACAACAGGGCTGTTGAGTTATAACTTGTGGAACAAACGCCACCTTTGGAAAAATGCACAAGAAGTGTTTTATGCCTTCTTACTGTGAAATGACATATATTCAATGACACTGGCAGACAGTTTCACTATTACAGGTTTATAGACATCAATTTACTTCAAATAGAGAAGAAAAAAACAAAAGACAGAAATGTCCTGGTGTGAAACCTTAAGCTTTTATTTGGATTTCTTAAAATAATTTCACAACTGAAAAACCACATGATATTTCTCAGTAGATGGTAATTTTGCTGTTTTTGAAGCAGTTAAACTTGCAGTTTAACTATTAGTAGAGATGTTGTTGCCGAACACAGTTGAGAGACGCACAGACTAGCTCAAAAATTGTTTAGGAATAAAAGATGTGTAAGAAAGTAGTTGCAAGAAAGGGTGCTTTAAGGACAAAACCCTGATAAATGTCTTGAAATAAAATATTTGAACAATGTTTTTAAGTAGAGAAAAAATTGACTCCATTGAATTAGTAGTTGCATGTTTCAGAGTGAAAAGCTGTACTGTGATCATGTACACTTGTGCAGCTTATAATAGCATGTTTTTAAAGGCTCGGTTTATAGTAAATGCTGTTTCTCACCAACTCCATCTCTGCAAGTGCTGCGAGTTTAATGTTTGATAATGCAATGTGTGCTAAGTTTACTTTACATTCAGATCATTTCCAATAAAGCAGCCAGTCAAGTTTACATTACTTATTAGACTGATTTCCAATAAAAATATATAACAAACATGATTAATGTAACCATTTCAAAGAAAAAAGGATGTGTTGTTCTAGGTTTCGGAGCAAGGGCGCCGTCATCTTAATACCACAGCGTGTGACGTCACAGGTTTGTTGTGTTGCCTGAGGAAAATAGATGAAGCAGAGGACTGACAGGGTAAGGTAAAGACAGAGACATTCAAAGATGGAAACTGGAAAGCCACATCAGAAGACAAAAGGGTCTGATTTTATAAGTGCGTTTGCTATTTTTTTAGTATGGCTCTTTAATTACTACTTTTCCAATGTACTTTATTAAAAGTAATGTTTTTTGTTTTTACCATAATTTGGATTAATATCCAACATCAAACTGTCAACATCACCATGCAATACATGGTCCAGATCAGCCTCCTGACAGCAGATGGACTCTGACACGGTGGGTATCAGCGTACACCATCCACACTTACTCCAGGTAGTGTTTCCGATCCGCTCTTCACCCCAAACCAGCAGATTCACGGCTTCTTCCATCCTTAACAGTTGTTCTGTTCGATCCCTCACCACATCGGCTCAAATGCATAAGCAATAGGAACAATTATGGGCTCAACAATCCTTTTAAGTTCGTCTTCCTCCATTTCAAAACAAGATTGTGTTCAAAAAGTAAAGAAATGCTTATATAACTTCACTGTCCAATGGAGCAAACAAACCCTGTGACGTCACATGCTGTGATATTACAAGATGGCTGCTTTTTCTTTAAAATCGTTACATTAATCATGTTTTATTGAAGTGAAAATCAGTTCACTAAATAATGCAAACTGGACTGACTCCTTTATTTCTGCTTTAAAGCTCAAGAATTGTACATGGTAAAAGCTTAAGGGTTTGAAAATTTGATAGTGAAGAATTTAAGAAATAAATATTTGTATTGTAACTTTGTATTGTAGTATTTGTTGGTCCTTGTAAAGCATGAACCCAAGTGTGAACACCCTTAAAAGATACCATTTCCATGATATATGCATATGAGGGGTTCAGCTGACAAAAGAAGTTTGGGAACTTGACACATCACTCACCTGTGGAGAACAGCAGGAAGTGACTTTACAGGCAAATGCTGACAGATAGATGGAGATGATAAACTCAAGGATGGCGAATACCATTGATACACCACTGATTCCCCAGAAGAGAGTCTGAGAATTCAACATTAGCACAAAATAATTAGCACTCACACTGGTACAATCAGAAGTTCAGAATCTTCCATCCTTGAGGTTCATATTGTAATACAACATATTTATACTGAATTGAGTTTACAGTTAATGTATAATGTCAATGCTTTCTTACATTGTAAATGACCAGTAATAGTAAGAGATCTATAAATTACTTCTGAAAATGTTGGGAAAACTGGACAGATGGTTCAGATTATGGCTTGACTTTTGTCAAGTGTTCTGACCACACAGTGATCTTACTGTAATTAATAAATACATGTGAATATAAAAGTTGGTGACATACCTTATACTTTGCCTCAATTTCATAACAGTAATAATCGTTGCACCAAGTGTTTAATGGCCCTAGACCCAAATCCATTGAAATTATGATAAAGGAAATGCCTGCAGTTATAGCACTGAAAATGTTCATTCCCAGAACCCTTCACCTATATGTAGAAAAACAACAACAAAAATAAATTAACACAGATTGTTAACATAGATGGAAAGGTATATGGAGTCTGATAAAAATACACTGCTTGACAATATAAAATATACCCTCAAGCATCAATTATCAGGGTCCAAGAACCAATAGATGATTAATGTGTGGATGATTAAGTGATATAATTGGGATACAATAGGATACAATTCTCAAAATGTCCTGCAGTCTATGTGTATTAACTTTAGTTAAAATTAGGTCTTGAGTTTAGGGGATAAAGTTCAATTTGTGAAAAATGAGCATTGACATTCATGAAAAAAATTGGTTCTCTGTGAATTACGTCACTGATCCCCATACACTTTATGGCGGAAAAAAGGAAGAAGAAATCAGTACAAACACAATGGCCCTTTTTTCACAGACAGGGTTAAGCCAGGATTAGGCCTTAGTTCATTAAATGCATACAAGTAGCTTTTATAAACATTCACTAGAGAGAGAGAGAGAGAAAAAAAGCATTACTGGTGTTCATCTTGACAAAACAATGGCTCTGACATATTTTAAGATATGTAAGTACAAGTAACTTTCAGTTAAAACAGATCAAACATGCATTTTAGTCTGAGACTAGCTTAAGCCCTGTCTGTGAAACCGGGGTAAAGGTTTCAAGTACCTCCAATGCTTAAATCCCTAAAAATACCAAGTGTTGTGTACATACCAAACACAAACCGGAGGGTGAATTCAGTTTGTTTTCTGCAGCAATGCAGAGTGAGCCTGCGATAATGTACTGAGAGCAGAGAGAAAGACACAAATCAAGACTTCTGCTGGAATATGTAACTTGTGTTATAAAAGACACAACACTTCATTATATAATTGTTTCTTACGATGAGAGATCCCCAGTAAACAATACCACTAAAGACAGAGATGGATTCTGCATGAAGTGTAGACACAATTCCCAACAGGAAAGTCAACAGACCAATCATTATCTGGACAGTCTGTGAAGACGAGAGACATTTATAATGCAAGTTAAACAATATAAAATTTGGAGAAACAATATAACATGAGCAATATAATTAGTTTTTCAACAGCTGTAGTTATGGATTTATGATTGTACTACAAAAATTACTCTTATTGCATAAATTCACTAATTTGCGTATAAAGCAATCAATTTATTGATAGTTTGCAACAAACATTCTTCTCTGTGACTGATACACTATAAAGTTTTACTATTTTACTCTGTAAATGATAAACCTTATATTATTTCTGTCTTTCCTGCATTGTCACAAGGCAATAAGTCTTAATCTTGCTTTGTTCATGTGTACATGTCATGCAACAGAAGAGACAACAATGTAACAAAAGTAGGTATTCAGGTGTTTAGGTATTCAGGAGAGAATCACTGGTGAGTATAACAGCAGTCTGAGTCTTTGCAGTCTTTGAAGCAGTAGCCTACTTCATGAAGCTTCGAAACCTTTACGAATCTTTTGTTTCGAATCACAGTTTCTGAGCGTGTATTATACTGCCAAAGTTTTTTATATTTGTAGTTAATAGTCTCTTATTGACCTGTTTAAATGAGCCATCCATGAAACAAACAAAACAAGTGCTGAAAATTGATAAAAGAACATATAGACCCTTGATATTTAATCTTATTAGATAATTAGTTAATTTCATTGAATAGATTTTACTTTAAATCAAATAATTGTAATGTCTTTGTAAAATGTGTTTTTATGCATATTTGCCATGAGTTTTTGTTGACCAGCAGGGATCAACAGCGGATGGCTTTTTCGAACGCTTCGAAACAGTGGGCCCTATCATAAAATCGGTGCAATGCTGCGCCAGGCGCGACGAAAGTGTCTTTTGCTAGTTTCAGCCCGGCGCAGTTATCGTTTTCACGTCCCGCGGCACGTTGTTTAAACGTTGCTTTCACATCATTTGCATGCCCATTGGCGTGCTGGTCTGAAAACAAGGCGTGTTCAGGCGCATTGTTTGCGCATTACTATTTTGATGCAACTGAAATAGACTGCACCATTGATCAACTGAAACCTGGTCTAAAGTCAATGGCGCAATGGTGCACCAACCATTTTTCCCATCCTTAAACTAGAAAAAGTGGATTCGGACATGCCCTAAGTGCACTTGCTCCATGCGCTTTAGACCATGCGCTTAGATTGTTAAAATAGGGCCCAGTGAATCTTTATGAGAAGCATTTGGTTCAGTTGATTCAAAGTTTTGAAAAGCTTAATTTCTACCATCATTAATGGTCATTGACAACTGAGGCTAAAGACGGATGACGGAAGACTGAAGATAGCGACCACTGTTAAGTAGTAGTGATGAAGCTTCAAAACCTTTACTAATCTTGTTTTGAATCAGTGGTTTGGAGTGTGTATCAAACTCCCAAACTCACAACTGGAACTGTAGTGTTGAGGGTGACTGTGACAGAGACAGTGTACCACTCCTTTTTCTTAAAGACTTTATTCATGTATTTTCCAGACCTCACAGTAAACATATACACATAAAAATCAATTATTTGGGATTATGAACAATTTCTCACCCCAAGAGCTTTTGGTTGGCCTTTCAGAAATGCCTGAAGTCCATGAAGAGGTGAAACTCCTGCTGGCTGTTGTACATAAACAGGCACAGGAGCATTTGTCCCAGTTCCAGCTGCTGTTGTTTGTGTTGGTGGTTGAAACTGGATGACAAGCGTCGAAGAGTTCACGGGTATGACAGTTTGAGACATTCTTGGTTCTGAATCTGAAACTGACCTGCACAAAATCAAAGTAAATCAAGACTAGATATGATTATAAAATAGATTTTCTATGTAAACAAACTTTTCAGTTTATATTAAAATATTTTATTTTTATTATAAAACATGGTCTTAATTTTGTTGAAACACTTATGAATGCAGTTATGTCAACAGTAGTTATTACCATTGGTTAAATTACTGCCATCAATTATAGTTAGACCTTGAAAACAGAATAGGCAAACAGCACGTTTAAATTGGTCTATATATTATTTATATTTCCGCCATTTATCAGATGCTCTTTTCCGAAGACACTTACAAAAGTGCACTACCAACCATTATAGATGATTACCAAATAAAAGAAATCCATTCACAAATTGCAGACATAACACAGATATAGGCATCTGTATAAAGATATCAGTGTAAGTGAATAATTTGTTTTACCGTGGGGAAAAATCTTCTCTTCAGTTGGTTTACCGCACTCTGTAGTTCAGTTCACTCTTCTGAGATGAGCCGATGTACAGTAAGATGTCAAAAGAGTAACTGCTGATATTGTTTCCCAGAATAAATGAGAATCAGGAAGCAGGTTGAGCTCAGCTGGTTAGGAGGGGTGGCAAAACTGGCTCTTTCAGAAGATAATGAAACCATAAAAGACAATAATTAACTGAAGTATTCATAAACGTGCTGCTCGCATGCTGGTTTTGGAAACAGGCAAATGTGTTATTAACCACCCAACCAAATCTGAATGATAAAAAATGCCAAGTGAATAAAAAAAGTTAACAAAATCTTGAACAAATAAGCAGTATTCTCTGCTCTCAAATGCTAGGGGTGTGTCCGTTGTCAGCGCTGAAACCATGCCCACTCACTGGAGCACGTCCTGATATTGCTGAGTTAGGTGCGTTCCTGGGTCAACATATGTTGTTGATCCTGGAACAACATTCTAGTCTGAAAATTTAGTCTTAAAGGGTTAGTTCACCCAAAAATGAAATCTGATGGCTCTGAGGAAATCTGAGGCCTGCATAGGAAGCAATGTCACTTCCTCTCTCAAGATCCATTAATGTACTAAAAACATATTTAAATCGGTTCATGTGAGTACAGTGGTTCAATATTAATTATAAAGCGACGAGAATATTTTTGGTGCGGTAAAAAAAAAAAATAACGACTTTTTAGTGATGGCCGATTTCAAAACACTGCTTCAGGAGCAGGATCATAAATGAATCAGTGTATCGAATCATGATTCGGATCGCGTGACTTTGGCGCTCCGAACAGCAGATTCGATATGCTGATTCATCACTCGTGGCTTTATAATATTAATATTGAACCACTGTACTCACATGAACTGATTTAAATATGTTTTTAGTACCTTTATGGATCTTGAGAGAGGAAATGTCATTGCTCCCTATGAAGGCCTCACTGAGCCATCGGATTTCAACTAAAAATGTCTAATTTGTGTTCTGAAGATGAACGAAGGTCTTAGGGTGTGAAACGACTGAGAGTGAGTAATAAATGACAGAATTTTCATTTTTGGGTGAACTAACCCTTTAACCCTATTCCTACCCCTAAACCTAACCCTACCCATAAGTTATCCCAAAAATCAGAGGGAAATGATAGATGAATAACACTGATGTAGAAGCACCAATTCATGATTTTAAGCCTAAACTTGACATAATCTGTAAACCTGTCCCTCAAATCTGATTGGTTGATTTGAATGTTATTCCAGGATCAACAAAAATGTTGACCCAGGAACATGTTGAACAATATCAGCTTATGCACACGTGCCTGCACGCGGCTATGTTCAACATCGGCTGCGGCTGGATGCAACTGATCGGCGAGAGTAGCCACATGCAGGCGGGGAGGAGCTGAAAGCAGAGACGTGAAGTCGGACACTTTCTGCTTCTCGTAGTGACGCTCGCACTGCGTTTGCATACTTTATCACAGCTGAAGTGAGATAAATGCAATATTTGACTAATACACTAATGTTTCAGAGACATTTTCATTCAATACTTTATTCTTGTAAAAACAGATGCTCTAAGCAGTATTAAACATAAGCATATATTATTTAAATATTAAGTTAATATTCCACATTAACTTCTTCTCTAGATAGTATCTGTCCTCTGTCATCCAGGACTGCACGTGCCACTCCCTCTAATCCCTGGTTATCTGATGTTCTTCGTGAACATCGGACCAAACTCAGGGCTGCAGAGAGGAAGTGGCACAAATCAAAAGACCAATTTGACCTATGTAGCTATCAGTCTCTGCTCTCATCCTTTTCTGCTGAAATTCATGCTGCTAAATCCTCCTATTTCCACAACAAAATCAACAGCGCTTCAAACACACGTACACTTTTTCAAAACATTCAACTCCTCCTCTGTCCCCCTCCACACCACCCACCTCATCCCTTACTGCTGATAATTTTGCTACATTTTTCATGACAAAACACTACCATCAGCAGTCAGTTCTCCGCTCCACACCCACAGGAACACAGAACCAACACAACCCACACACCCTCCTCTCTCATTCATCCCCCCTCACTGAGACAGAAGTATCCAAATTTCTCCTCTCCAATCATCCCACCACCGCCCTCTAGATCCCATCCCTTCACACCTTATACAAGCCATTGCTCCACACTTTTACCAGCACTTACACACATTACAGCACATCTCTCCACACTGGCCTTTTCCCTAACACATTCAAGCAGGCTCGGGTAACCCCACTGCTTAAGAAACCCACATTAAACACGTCTCTTGTAGACAGCTACAGACCTGTTTCTCTCCTACCATTCATAGGAAAAACCTGGACCTTTTTTTTTTTCAACCCGGTGTCATTTCCTCTCACAGAGCAACTATTGGATGGCAATCAATCTGGTTTTCAGAGTGGCCACTCACGAGACTGCACTGCTGTCGGTCACTGAATCCCTGCGGATTGCAAAAGCTAATTCCAAAACATCAGTTCTCATTCCTGCTCGATCTATCTGCTGCCTTTGACACGGTGAATCAATCAGATCCTCCTGTCCACCCTCTCGTCACTGGGCATCACAGGTACTCCATCTCTGGTTGAATCCTATCTCACAGGAAGGTCTTCAGGTTGCCTGGAGAGGGGAGGTATCCAAAGCTCATCAACTGACCACGGGTTGTTCCTCAGGGTTCAGTTCTGGACCCTCCTCTTCTCCCATTTACACTACATCACTTGGTCCCATCATTCAGGCACATGTTTTCTCCTACCATTGCTATGCTGATGACACACAACTCTTCCTTTCATTCCACCCAGATGAATCCCACCAGTAGCTGCACGAATCTCAAGCTGTCTGGCGGACATCTCGGCATGGTTGAAAGAACATCATCTACAGCTCAACCTGGCTAGACTGATCTTCTCGTCTTCCCTGCCAATCCGACTCTAAGTCACGATTTCAGCATCCAGCTAGGCATCCTCAATTACCCATCAAATTCGGCCAGAAATCTGGAGTAATCCTTGATGACCAACTGACCTTCAAAGACAACATTGCAAAGACAGCTCGGTCATGCAGATTTGCACTTTACAACATCAGGAAAATCAGGCCCTTTCTAACAGAACATGCAACACAACTTCTGGTCCAGGCTCTGGTCTTTCTAGGCTTGATTACTGCAATGCTCTTCTGGCTGGACTGCCATCATGCACAATCAAGCCTCTACAAATGATTCAGAACGCAGCAGCACGTCTCGTCTTCAACGAGCCAAAGAGCCCACGTCACGCCTCTCTTCTCTCTCTCTTCACTGGCTACCACTCACATCAAATTCAAGGCGTTGACGCTTGCTTACAGATCCACCACAGGCTCAGTACCCTCCTACTTCCACTCACTCTTACGAGTCTACACTCCAACCAGAAACCTGCGCTCATTAAAGGAGCGAAGGCTTGTGGTACCATCACAGAGAGGCATGAAATCACTTTCCAGAACATTCTCATTCACTGTCCCTTGCTGGTGGAATGATCTTCCTGCCTTCATCCGGAATGTGGAATCCCTGCCAATATTCAAAAGACAGCTGAAAACTCATCTCTTTCGTGAGCACTTAACCTCAAAAAAAAAAAAAAAAAAAAAAAACAATTCTTATACCTATCCTTTCACTTCCTCTCTATTGTAGCTTAGGATAATCTGAGCACTGCCTATAACTTGTATTATGAGCACTTCTTGTCTATTTGCCTCGTCATGACGACTCGCTTGTTGTATTCCTCACTTGTAAGTCGCTTTGGATAAAAGCGTCTGCCAAATGAATAAATGTAAATGTAAATACCAATGTAGTGAGGTCTATGTTTTTTTATAAACTTTATTTTGATAAACATGACACAATATAACATTAACTGTTATAAAAATAGATTTGTGATCATTAGTGGAACTGAAGTTTTCAGAATAAACACACGTGAACATTGTCATGCGGTGAATCCGGCCAATCAGAGCTCGTGCAGCTCCTCTTGAGAAACTGCACTGGCTGACTCAGGTGGCTTATCTCGAATTGCTCTTGTGGTACTTTGAAATCATACGTCACAGTCACATGGCCTCAGCACTGTCTCAAGTAGGACAAAATTTCTTACCGGCATGCACTGCTTCAAGTCAGCCACCGATCGGTCTGTGCAGCGCTGCATCAAGTCCAACAAGCCTAGAGAGTCCAAAACAGGCAGACATGTGACCCCGATAATTTAAGAACGGTGCGGGACATCCCTAATATCTATATTTATATCGGTTTACTATGTTTAAAGAAAAAAGGAAGGCTATTTTGAAGTGTGAATGACACACAGTTCCCTTACTGTTGTTTTAATGAAGTTTTAATGAGATATATGTCTGTATGTCCTCCAGGAGATTGATATTCTCCTGCCAGGCTGTTGTTGTGAATAAGAATTTGTTCTTAAGTGACTTGTCCAGGTAAATACAGGTGAAAGGTAATAAACAAAAAAGACATACATAAGCCATTTTTATATATATTCTGTATACTTTATTCTTACAGATTATACTTTATTAAGCAATTAGTTGTTTAAAACAATCTATTCAGTTTCACTGATGATTAGGCAAATTTCTTTACTTAAATAAAGATAGAAAATCATGAAATTGTATCTAGTCTTGAATAGTTGCTGTTTACATGTTTGTGATTTAAAAAAAATGCATTATTATCTGAACAATTTTCTTTGCTGTCAAGTTCTCTTTTTAATGAAAGGACATTAGAGCTAATGGACTGGAAATCACTGGGTAAAACCATGTGTCCCACATCAACTGTTTTAATATTCATACATTATATTCATTGTATTGTGGAGGATTTTCTACAGGAAGGTGATGCATCGAAGGGCTGCTGACCACAGATATCTGCAAGAAAAAGCTATATGATCAGCCTTCTTTGATTACAGATTACTTATTTATTGATATTGAACAATTCATGTACCCATTACTTAGTGATTTACACACTTCCAGTTCATACAGTGAAACAAAATTTAAAGCTGCAGTCCGCGGTTTTTCCTCTTTGTCGCCATCTCTTGTTTGAAACCTGCGATTGCAGTCATATGCGGAACAGTTATCTGTACATGCGTTGTGCGTCGGCACGGCTCGTCAGCGCGGATGAATCTAATGTTTGCTGTCAGTCACCGCACCGGTGTGGATACTGAGCTTCAGAATCACAGATTCTACGTCTTGAAAGTATGACCGATATAAGAATTTTCACTGGAAAATATCATCTGAACAAGTAAGTAACATTTCTGCCACTTTTGTTCTGACCAACTGAGGAAAAAAGCATCAGGCCTACAATAAATCACGCTGCCAATGATGATTAAATCTAACGATCGTTTAGCTCGGATCATGCCAAACCGTGCAAATTATTATCAGCATTGCATGACTATGTGTATTTAGTGTGTATTAGTGTTACCTGTAGATTTCAATTTCTGTAGCCACTCCACAGTCCAAGTCTTTTGCTTTTGACTACGGGGTAAATCTCCAGTTGTCACTGATGATTGTCATTTGGATCTTTCTGGATTACAATCCACCATTAAAATGATAAGTTTAATTATTTCAGCTGCTGTGAGAAAAGGCTGTAACTGATCCGCCACCTGCAGCACCCTGACATGATAAAGCCAACTAGCCTGGACTCCTTCCTTTCTGTTTACGGACGTGACGTAATGACACACAGACGAACTGCTGCATGCTCAAATTTCCCGCGGAAATCCACCATGTCGCTCTTATTATAAAACATTATTACAAGCTTACCGTTATGAATCAAGCTAAGATAATGAGATAGTTTTGAACACTGGCTGGTTATGTACTTGCTCAAAAATTGATTTTGGATAATTTTTAACCAAAAAAAGTTACGGACTGCAGCTTTAAATAATACATGTTTTGTGTGGATTTTATTTATTTATTTATATATACCATTTTTGAGTATCATTTTACTCAAAGTCTAATTTAACTGGGCTTATAAGCTTTTCTTACCTGGGAATTGTTAAGATCATGGAAGTGATTGTGCCCAAAACAACAGTGCTGTTGAGTTATAACTTGTGGAACAAACGGAACCTTTGGAAAAATGCACAAAAGCATTAGTATGGGCAACGACACTGGCAGACAGTTTCAGTTTTACAGCTTTATAGACATCAGTGTAGTAGAAAAACAAATGACAGAAATCCTCCCGAAATGTCCTGGTGTGAAACCTTATGCTTTCATTTGGGCTTCTTAAAATAATGTCACAACTAAAAAACCACGTGACATTTCTCAGTAGATGGTAATGTTGCTGTTTTTGAAGCAGTTAAACTTGGAGTTTTGCTATTAGTAGAGACGTTGAACACTGTTGAGAGATGCACAGACTTGGGTAATTCACAGACGCTTCATCTCTGTATATCAGTGGCTGTATATCGGGTGCTTTAAGGACAAAAACCTGACAAATATCTTGAAACTAAATTTTAGTGTTTTTAAATAGAGAAAAATTGACTCCATTGAATTAGTAGTTAAATGTTTCAGAGTGAAAAGCTGTACTGTGATCATGTACACGTGTGCAGCTTATAATACCATGTTTTTAAAGTGTCTCGGTTCACAGTAAATGCTTCTTCTCACAAACTCCATCTCTGCAAGTGCTGCGAGTTTAACGTTTGATAATGCAATGTGTGAACACCCTTAAAAAAAATCATCATTATTTATGCATATCTGAGGGGTTCAGGTGACAAAAAAATGTTTGGGAATCCCTGATTTGATGCATCGCTCACCTGTGGAGTACAACAGCAGCAGGAGGTGGCTTTACAGGCAAATGCTGACAGACAGATGGAGATGATAAACTCAAGGACTGCGAATATCAATGTTACAATACTGATTCCCCAGAAGAGAATCTGAGAAAGAGTTCAACATTAACACAATAATAATGACAAAATAATTGATAATTAGCACTCACACTGGTACAACGGAAATATTGGGGAAAAAAGACTGGACATGAGTGCAGATTATGGCTTGGCTTTTGTCATGTGTTCTGACCACACACGTGATCTTACTGTAATTAATAAAGTTGGTGACATACCTTATACTTTTCCTCGATATAATAACAATCATAATAGTCGCAGTAACTGTTCAATGGCCCTAGAACCAAATCCAATGAATTATGATGATGGAAGTGCCTGCAGTTAAAATACTGAAAAATGTTCATTCTAAGTGAACCTTTCACCTGTAGGTAGAAAAAAACATAAAAAAGATTTGATAAAAATAGATTACAACATAAATAAATCCAGACCAGAACAAGATAATCCAAACAAAAGGAACTAAAAATATGTGCACACAACACCAGACAATCAACAAATCATGAACTAATCAGGGTTACTTTGGTAACAAACAAGGCGGGTAAGACAACAAGGGAAACAGGAACTGAACACAGAAACAAATGGGAACAGAATACACTTCAACACAAGTCAATACAAACACACAGGCCACACCAGGACCATGACACTGACAATTTGAGCTGTTTACAAATTACAGTCACTGATGCCCATACACTTTTATAGAAGAAAAATAAGGAAGAAATCAGTACAATCACAATAGGTTTCAAGTACATCCGGTACAAGTGTTGTGTACATACCAAACACAAACTGGAGGGTTCATTTTGTTTTCTGCAGCAATGGAAAGTGAGCCTGCGGAAATGTCCTGAGAGCAGAGAGAAAGACACAAATCATGACTTCTGCTGGAATATGTAAATTGTGTTATAAAAGTCACAATGCTGAATTGTATTATTGTTTCTTACAATGATTGATCCCCAGTAACACCCACTAAAGACAGAGATGGATTCTGCAAAAAGTGTAGACACAATTCCCAACAGGAGAGTCAACAGACCAATCATTATCTGGACAGTCTGTGAAGGACAAGAGTCTTTTATAAGTAACTAAATCAATATAAAATTTGGCAGTGGCTATTTGCAGTAAGTGACAATAGCAGCATTTTCTTAGCGATATACTATTTACACTAAGTGAAAATAGCGATAGATTGTATTTACACCATGTAAAAGTATCAGATATTTGCAATAAGAGTAAATAGTAATTAGATGCTATCTATACTTTGTATTGGCAGATACTATTTGCACCTCAGTATTTTTATTTATCAGGATGCAATAATATAATAGAGTGTAGGGCTGCACGATTATGACAAATCATAATTGTCGATTATTCCCTTGAAATTGTAATTGCGATTATTAATTACGATGATCACAATTTACATTGAATGATGTATTGAATGCAGATGGGAGTTTTACTTACTCAAACATGTTCTAAGGGCAGAAAGAAAATGATTGGTTTACAGATTCAACCAATGAAATTGAAGCAGAGGCGGGGCGGGCTTAAGCCGTTTGAAATTTTAGAGGGAACACTTCAAACTGATGTTACTGGGAGAGCGCATGTAATGTAAGGTAAGTAAATTTTGCTATATATTTTGTTAAAATTCAGATAACTGATAAACATTAAAATGCAAAAACACTCATCCATAGTATGCATTTTGATTCGGCTCTATTATACGTCGACTGCACCAATGCTGCTTTTGTGAAAATGGGGTAATAGGCTTCATTTTAATGCTTGCATTAAAAAAAATCTATGAGGCCAATATGCTACGACAGAACTGGCTCAGATCTCCGTGACATTATACATCTCCCGCTGCATGCAAGAAGTGGTTGTGCTGTTATTTTTGGTAACGTTAAACTATGCGCGTCGCTGCTCAGGGCTGCAGTGTTATGCATCGCTGTTATTTTTAGTGAACTATGGCTGCTGTCAGGGAAAGAACTACTCAAGTTGTGTTGCTGTGTAAATTTCGCTACTCCTTGCTCTTGAACGAACACACATACACCCCAGCCAGCAATGCACACGTGGCCCAGATGGGTTAACTACGGGTTCCATGGGTACTGTGTGGGCATGGGCTTTGCTGGGTGAAATCAGCGGTCCCTGTAGGTTTTGTAGTATGAGTCCCACATAGGAAGCCCATATGAGCTGATTACATGGGCCCCATAAGGACAGGCATGGGCCAAGTGGGCATGGGTTTGATCTGGGACACATATATGTCTTGCATGGCATATTTAGGGGCCAAGTGGGCATGGGTTTGAACTGGGAATGCACATATGGGTCCTGCATAGAATTTTTATGGGCCAAGTGGGCATGGGTTTGAACTGGGAACACGTATATGGGTCTTGCATGACATATTTGGGCCAAGTGGGGCATGGGTTTGATCTGGAACACATATATGGGTCTTGAATGGCATATTTATGGGCCAAGTGGACATGGGTTTGAACTGGGAATGCACATATGGGTCCTGCATAGAAATTTTATGGGTCAAGTGGGCAGGGGTTTAAATATACGCATTTGAATAATACGCATATTGCTGAGTGACACGTGAGCCTTGCTTATCGTGGACGCTTGCACACACTAATGTCCCTGTGTGCTCTGCACGCATACACATGCACACAGACACACGCGCACACACACACTTAGTGTCATGTAAGCTGGTTATTTGATGTTAAATGGTACTTATCTTTTTATTGAAAGCTCCTGTTGAACACTGATTTGCTCAATTTTTGTCTAATTTCATTAAGGTCTTGCCAGCCAGAAGACAGGAGCCAACCAGACAGGAGCCAGCCAGACAGGAGGAGGTGTACCCTGTTGTTCATAAATATGGCGTAAGTTTCCATACATCGACCTTAAAGTTTCCTTTAAATGCTCCTGATATGTTACAAGACGTTGACAAATTATGTTAATTTCAAATGCTTATGACTTATATCACAGTAGTTTAACCAGGATATTCTCATTTCAAAAGCAGAGGTGCAGCCCACAACTGATATTACATTTGATATTTGATGAAAGTTCCCAATCAGGGAGAAGAGGGCTCTAAAGTATTCAGAATTTGGGTGGATATTTTATTTAACCCATTTTATTTTCCTCCATAGAGATTTCGGTGGCGGCCGCCACCACGTTATTTCTTGCCGCCACCACGTTATTTCTTGCCGCCACCGCCTCACGATGAGGAAATCCAAAACTAAATACTTCAAGCGCTGTCTGTCGGGTGCGCTGGTTTTTCTTATTCTGCGCGACCCATGCTATTTCTGGATCTTACAGTTACGCTAGCACCCCCCCACCGTCGTAGCTATGATCGCACCATGCCGCGTGCTCCGCGAGGGGTTACCGCCACTCTCCTTTTTTGGCCAAGGAAAAACCCTGATATTGCTCAATTAAACATGATTGTAGTATCAGTTCTGGCCACAATCTTACATATGACTCCTTTAAACAGACCATCACAGATTAGGGATGTGTCACGATCTTTGGATATTGGAATATATTATTATTAATTATTATTAAAGATAATTTTTGTTGTTCAATTTAATATATTTCTTGCAGTTCAAAGCATCAAGTGTCTTGTATTTATCTTGTACTTACTTCATTCATTCTTCGTTTTTAATTTTTCTTAGATGTTTCCTTAAATGAATGGTTGGGCTTACCCATTATGAATTACCTTAATTATGAATTACCATTAATTATGAATTGCCCAGTTAGGACCAACATAAGATCCTTACAGAGCCCACTTTAAGCCCATATGGGCATTCATGGTTGAATCCTGGTGCAAGCCCACTTTAAACCCCTTTAGGCAGGTGGGGCCCAAATGGGTCTGACACAATTGCCCGGTTAAGACCCCATAACCCTTACATCCCACTTAAAACCCACCTGGGCATCCAGGGCTGGCCCCCATGTGAATCCCGGTGCAAGCCCACTTTTAAACCCTTCAGACTGGTGGGCCCCAAATGGGTCTGACATGAATTGCCCAGTTAAGACCGACATAGACCCTTACAGATCCCACTTAAAACCCATCTGGCATCCACGGCTGGCCCCCATGTGGATCCCGGTTGCAAACCCACTTTAACCCCTTTGGGCAGGTGGGGCCCAAATGGTTTGGCATGAATTGCCAGTTAGGACCCACATAAGACTCTTACAGATCCCATTAAGCCCATCGTGAGCCATGTTGCAAAGCCCACTTTGGACCCCCTTTGGGCAGGTGGGGCCCACTGACATGAATTGCCCATTAAGACCCATGCAGTACCCTTAAAGGTCCCACTTTAGTACGTCTGGGCTTCCACGGCTTGCCCCAATGTGGATCCCGGGTGCAAGCCCATAATGGGCCCACATTTGCCGCCATGAAGCCCTCATCTGGGCCCCATGTCATTGCTGGCTGGGACACACACCGAATGATAATAAAATACCCGTCTCGATCTATACAATTTCAGATGTTCATCATAAGGTCCGTGCTTTCCTGCATTAGTCCGTGTGTTTTACTGACCGCAGCCTAAAAATATCAATGTCACTATTTGTAAAACAACAACAGAAATACGGAAAACTCTCTCCGAGCTGGAGTCAATAGGTTCCATAATATCTCAATAGATTCATATCGCTGTTATTTTAGTGTACTAATGCTGCTCTCAGGCTGCAGTACTCAATAGATTTTACTGTTATTTTAGTGTACTATATGCTGCTCTCAGGGCTGCAGTACTCAATAGATTCATATCGCTGTTATTTTAGTGTACTATATGCTGCTCTCAGGGCTGCAGTACTCAATATTCAGCTGTTATTTGTGTACTATATGCTGCTCTCAGGGCTGCAGTACTCAATAGATTCATATCGCTGTATTTTAGTGTACTATATGCTGCTCTCAGGGCTGCAGTTCTCAATAGATTCATTTTACTGTGTTATTTTAGTGTACTATATGCTGCTCTCAGGGCTGCAGTACTCAATAGATTCATGTGTTATTTTTAGTGTACTATATGCTGCTCTCAGGGCTGCAGTTCTCAATAGATTCATTTTACTGTTATTTAGTGTACTATATGCTGCTCTCAGGGCTGCAGTACTCAATAGATTCATTTTACTGTTTATTTTAGTGTACTATATGCTGCTCTCAGGGCTGCAGTTCTCAATAGATTCATTTTACTGTGTTATTTAGTGTCAGGCTGTGCTAGTGATTCACTGTTATTTTTAGTGTACTATATGCTGCTCTCAGGGCTGCAGTACTCAATAGATTCATTTACTGTGTTATTTAGTGTACTATATGCTGCTCTCAGGGCTGCAGTTCTCAATAGATTCATTTCGCTGTTATTTTAGTGTACTACTATGCTGCTCTCAGGCTGCAGTACTCAATAGATTCATTTTACTGTTTTTATTTTAGTGTACTATATGCTGCTCTCAGGGCTGCAGTACTCATAGATTAATTTTACTGTGTTATTTAGTGTACTATATGCTGCTCTCAGGGCTGCAGTTCTCAATAGATTCATATCGCTGTTATTTAGTGTAATATGCTGCTCTCAGGCTGCAGTTCTCAATAGATTCATGCTTATTTTAGTGTACTACTATATGCTGCTCTCAGGGCTGCAGTACTCAATAGATTCATGCTGTTATTTTATGTACTATATGCTCTCTCAGGGCTGCAGTTCTCAATAGATTTATGCTGTTATTTTAGTGTACTATATGCTGCTCTCAGCTGCAGTACTCAATAGATTCTTTGTTATTTAGTGTACTATATGCTGCTCTCAGGCTGCAGTACTCAATAGATTCATATCGCTGTTATTTGTGTACTATATGCTGCTCTCAGGGCTGCAGTTCAATAGATTCATTTTACTGTGTATTTTAGTGTACTATATGCTGCTCTCAGGGCTGCAGTTCTCAGATTCATTTGTTATTTTAGTGTACTATATGCTGCTCTCAGGGCTGCAGTACTCAATAGATTCATTTTGTGTTATTTTAGTGTACTATATGCTGCTCTCAGGGCTGCAGTACTCATAGATTCATGCTGTTTTTTTAGTGTACTATATGCTGCTCTCAGGGCTGCAGTACTCAATAGATTCATCTGTTTAGTGTACTATATGCTGCTCTCAGGGCTGCAGTACTCAATAGATTCATTTTACTGTTATTTAGTGTACTATATGCTGCTCTCAGGGCTGCAGTACTCAATAGATTCATTTTACTGTGTTATTTTAGTGTACTATATGCTGCCTCAGGGCTGCAGTACTCAATAGATTCATTCGCTGTTATTTTAGTGTACTATATGCTGCTCTCAGGGCTGCAGTACTCATAGATTCATTCGTGTTATTTTAGTGTACTATATGCTGCTCTCAGGCTGCAGTCAATAGATTCATTTTACTGTGTTATTTTAGTGTACTATATGCTGCTCTCAGGGCTGCAGTACTCAATAGATTCATATCGCTGTTATTTTAGTGTACTATATGCTGCTCTCAGGGCTGCAGTACTCAATATTCATATCGCTGTTATTTTAGTGTACTATATGCTGCTCTCAGGCTGCAGTACTCATAGATTCATTTACTGTGTTATTTTAGTGTACTATATGCTGCTCTCAGGGCTGCAGTACTCAATAGATTCCTGTGTTATTTAGTGTACTATATGCTGCTCTCAGGGCTGCAGTCAGCTATATGCTGCTCTCAGGCTGCAGTACTCAGCTGTTATTTTAGTGTACTATATGCTGCTCTCAGGGCTGCAGTACTCAATAGATTCTATCGCTGTATTTTAGTGTACTATATGCTGCTCTCAGGGCTGCAGTACTCAATAGAACTGTTATTTTAGTGTACTATATGCTGCTCTCAGGGCTGCAGTACTCAATAGATTCATATCGCTGTTATTTTAGTGTACTATATGCTGCTCTCAGGGCTGCAGTACTCAATAGATTCATATCGCTGTTATTTTAGTGTACTATATGCTGCTCTCAGGGCTGCAGTACTCAATAGATTCATTTTACTGTGTTATTTTAGTGTACTATATGCTGCTCTCAGGGCTGCAGTACTCAATAGATTCATTTTACTGTGTTATTTTAGTGTACTATATGCTGCTCTCAGGCTGCACTCAATAGATTCATTGTTATTTAGTGTACTATATGCTGCTCTCAGGGCTGCAGTACTCATAGATTCATTTTATTTTAGTGTACTATATGCGCTCTCAGGCTGCAGTACTCATAGATTCATATTTTAGTGTACTATATGCTGCTCTCAGGGCTGCAGTACTCAATAGATTCATTCTGTGTTATTTTAGTGTACTATATGCTGCTCTCAGGGCTGCAGTACTCAGCTGTTATTTTGTACTATATGCTGCTCTCAGGGCTGCGTGTTATTTTAGTGTACTATATGCTGCTCTCAGGGCTGCAGTACTCATAGATTCATTTACTGTGTTATTTTAGTGTACTATATGCTGCTCTCAGGGCTGCAGTACTCATAGATTCATTTTACTGTGTTATTTTAGTGTACTATATGCTGCTCTCAGGCTGCAGTTCTCAATAGATTCATTTTACTGTGTTATTTGTGTAGCTCTCAGGGCTGCAGATTCATTTTACTGTGTTAGTGTACTATATGCTGCTCTCAGGGCTGCAGTACTCAATAGATTCATATCGTGTTATTTTAGTGTACTATATGCTGCTCTCAGTAGTACTTTTTTTTAACCATTTTATTGTTTTTTTCTAGGCAAATGGAGAATATTTGGCTTGAAGGGATAAGGCGAAAGTTAAAGAAAGGGATGTCAGAGTCATTCAAGAGGTCATACCTTTTTCTGGGAGGAGACTGATTTCATGCAGGGTTACATTAAGAAACTGGAGGAGGAAACCAAAAGCACCTTCAAGTCCGCTGTGTCTACTCATAAAGACTACTTTTACTTTGCATGTGAAAGATCGACCAAAGCAAGTGGGAAAAGCAAAGGAGAACCTACAAAGACAAGAGCTAATTCCTGCAAAGCTTATGTGTCATTTAAAATAATCAAAGATGGTAGTTTTACAGGTGCTGTGGTCAACAAAATGCTTCAACACAACGGACATGATGTGTGCATGAAAGAAGGGCGTAAAAAATCGCATTGACCCAGAGTTATTGACCTTCATTGAAATGTGGCTTGATCAAGGACTGTCAATTTCAGAAACACTTTTAAAATGCGTGGACTGGGCAGAACGTCATGGACATATGGACAAATATAATCGGCGATATTATGTTACACCTGAAGATATACGATTGATCAAGAACCAGTAATGCTCTTAGTTTTCCTGATGCAAAAGACTGCATTAGTGTGGACAAGCTGATCACATCGGAGCTGCAGGAACACATTTGTTACTACCAGCCTTTGAGTGAAAATCAACCACTTATAATTGTAGTGCAGACACCCTGGCAAAAGGATATACTTAGAGAACATCCCCATACCATGGTATTCATGGACGCTACTTACAAAGCCATGACATCATATGGTTATGCATTTTATGCTCTTCTTTTGACCAACAGTATTGGAAGAGCAGTCCCATTTGCTTACTTTATTATTAGTGAGGAATCAGCGGACATACTTGCTCTCTGCTTGGAAAAGCTTGTAAATCACAACCCTGGATTTCTTCCCAGGTAAGAAGTTAAAAACATAGTAGAGTCAGTAGTAGTTTGGCAGCAAAGTGTGCTTATGTATTGAGGTATTTCTATGTACAGACATTACTATTGGATTAAATACCGCACATTGTAAACTACCTTTTTACAAAAGCTGTTCATTTTTACAGAATCTACAGATGTTGACGTATCTTCATTAATTCTCAATTCCTTATCATGTAGGTCGATAATGATTGACCGTGACCTTAAGGAACTCAATGCCATAAGAAGAGTTTTTCCAACAGCCAAGGTTCTTCTTTGCTGGTTTTATTAAATCTTTTGTACTGGAAAAAGACTATTCATTTTACAGACCTATTCATTTTAAAAATACAATTATAATTCAAATGCCATTAACTATAGCTTTTGAATGTTTTTGTAGGCTGTACATAGGTGGATGGTTAAAAGAGATGGAGGGAACTTGCCAGTGAATCAGCGGAATCTTGTGATTCAAGCAATGGTGGCAATGAAATCCTGTTTAACGGTAATATTTTTATATCATAAATCACTTTATTCTTTAGAAATCATTTCAGTACATGGAAATAAATCTTGAGTTGTTTACTATAGATTTCAATGAGATTGGTCAAATTTATGTGTATTATGATTTTTAATGAATTGTCTTTTAAAAATGTTCCCACAAAAAAATTAAAATCATTCTTTACTAACCCTCATGTAAATCCAAATTCAAAAGATTTTTTTTTTCCACAATAGAATATGGAAGTGTTTTGTACCCCATTAAGTTTCATTGCATGAAAAAAACAATCTTCAAAATATACATTGTGTTCCACTGAGGAAATAGTCATATAGGTTTGGAGTGACACAAAATGACAATTTTCAATTTTGGGAGAACTACCCCTTTAAATGTGCGTAAACTTAAGGTGGCATAACTCTACAATGTGTGTCTTTTTCTTTACAGGAAGAAGAGTTCAACAGCATGTCATCCAGAAAGTGTGAAGAGCTCGATACATGTCTTGGTAGTTCTCATGTATCAACCTACCTCAAGAATCAGTGGATTTGTTTTGGTGATTTATGGTCCAATTTTGGCAGGTCATTTTATCACCATAACAGCGAAACCAACAACAAGGCAGAGAGGTCAGCTACTAAAATTATAACATCATGCCCTAAAATCACATTTAAATAACATGATATCCAGGACACATATTCATTAAGGATATTTTAAGTTTCTTAACTTTTGTACACAGATTTTTTTACAATGAAGTACCAGTTCCTTAAGGGAAGAATAAATAGCAGGATTGATCAGCTTCTTCGCTTACTGTGTGGTGATGTCCAAAAAATTTACAGGTAAATATATTTAGCTGTATATATAGTTCAATGTATTACTTTTATTATGGTGCTAAATTGTAATTGCCAATTACAGAAATCATGTGACATACAGAATCATGTGATAATATTGCATAGAGATCATCTCTGGCCACTACCTGTTGCCATTATCAGCTTGTTTGGATACAGGAAGCTCTTGAATAACATTCACTGTTGTCTATGACATTATCTTTTCCTTAGCACAAATCATTCAGTAAAAAGGTCTGTCAGCTCCCAGCTTCCTTTTTTCCTTAATTATTTTATAGCCTATAAAATCTATACAAATGTTTAAGGGTATTTGCTTTTTTCAGTCATTTCATTTTTACAATAGTTTACCATTTCCTAACTTGTTCTTTTATTTCATTGTTCAGTTACCTGGATGACCTCACAGAAACTGGACGAATCAAAGGAGCAAACACTGAAGAGACCACTAATGCCGCCCATTCTATGATTGCAAAAGGCCTGGGTGCAAAAGTGGAGATAAAAAATGGAGTGTGTTTGGTTCCACCCGACACAAGCACACAATGTCAGTGTGGACTTGGTCATGCACAAATGCGATTGCAAAAGATTCCAATGTGGATGTGTGTGCAAACACTTAATTTTTTCACAGAACATTGCAGAGAAACAAGGACTTATAATTCAAGATCTTAGGGCAGAAGTAGCAAAAAAAATTGTTGACAGTGAATCCTACCTCAGGGTCGATGAAAACCTTACTGTCTATCATTCTGATGGGAGTGTAGAATTTGTAAGTTGTAAAGGGACCAAATTTTGCACATGCATTGCGAATAGCCATGGAGAGGTATGTGTATGTATATTGGTTCACAACATTCTGTACCCAACATCATCTGAGAACATATCTGATGATTCACACTGCTTTAGGTCCAGTGAGAGAAAACCAGTTACACTGCAAGCCATGCTTACAGATCTCCATGAGTGGAGCAAATCAGAAAATTTTGTGAGGATAATGAAGTGTACAGGTTAGTTGAAAGAGCACACAAGTTAGTTTTTTCACAGTTTACTAAACTGTCAAGAAAAAGAAAAGTGACTGCACTTCATAATTATCGTAAAAGGGTCAAAAAAGCAAAAGATGTAGTCACTGTAACCTACATGGTCAAAAAGAAGAAAAAAACGTGTTTTGATCTTGTAGAGATAAAAATGTTTCATTGATGAAACAATCACTATTTGCTTTGCCTAGCCAAAATGTTTTTTTTTTCCCCTCTTGCTGCTACTGTCTTTTTTCAATGAGTGTTGTACAGATACTTTGTATAAGAACAAATTTATGAATTTAAGTAATTAAGATTTAAAAAAAAAATAAAAAACAGTTCTTTGTAATG
The DNA here is from genome assembly GCA_028476615.1 of Culter alburnus. Classification (NCBI taxonomy): domain Eukaryota; kingdom Metazoa; phylum Chordata; class Actinopteri; order Cypriniformes; family Xenocyprididae; genus Culter; species Culter alburnus. The sequence goes on from JAOTNS010001260.1 coordinate 34,813, forward strand.
TTTTATTAATTTTTTTTTTTGTACAGCTGAACATCAAGAAACAAGAGTTTGAAACAATACAAGTAAACAAAATAAAGTGGGGGAGCCTTACTCATCTGTGGAGTCTTTTTTTTCAGTGCTCTCATCTTTTCCTTAAGACACGCATCTATCAATGAAAAAGTGCCATTTATTACAGCAGGACCAAGACCATGTGTTGCCAGGTCAAATGTGTCCCAATTTTTCTCTAGAGCAGCCTTTACATCTTTCAATGTCTTCCTGCAATAAAAAACAAAAAGCTATTTAGTTTTCCAGTTCAACTGATCATTGTATCATTAAGTTAAAGGGTTAGTTCACCCAAAAAAAGAAAATCAACATTTATTACTCGCCCTCATGTCATTCTACACCCATAAGATCTTCATTCATCTTCAGAACACAAATTAAGATATTTTTGATGAAATCCAATGGCTCAGTGAGGCCTGCATTGCCAGCAAGACAATTAACACTTTCAGATGCCCAGAAAGGTACTAAAGACATATAAAACAGGTCATGTGACTACGGTGGTTCAACCTTAATGTTATGAAGCAGGGACGTGCACAGGAATTTTGAGGGGCAGTTGCTCTGACCTAAAAAAAGGGCACTCCCCTACCATTATTTTTCTAATAATTCAATGGCCCGTCGTCAATTATTCCTTACTTACAGCTTAAATAGTGTTTTGACATCGACAACCCAAGTGCATTTTACCTCAAACTTGCATCTAGTTAACTTGCTACAGTAGCAATCGCTTCTCGGGTCGACAAACACACTGACAAAATTATATTCAGAATTAAAAATATTTTTATACCACTTTTTAATGTGTGATTGTGTAAAGGTTTTCACGAGATACCAACCTTTCGCGAACTTGCTTCCAACACTTGTTCACATGGAGGCGCGGTGTGCACGAGGGAGGGGCTGTGCGCGCGCGAGTATGTGAGACAGGGAAATGAAATGCAGCTGAATTTGCTCTATGAAACATTGACAAAGACAAAACTAAGGACATTAAATTTTATTTTATTTTAGTTAGTTTTGCCAAACACACATTACAGTTTTGGTTAGTTGTCGTTTTTTTGTAATGCCTTGTTTTTATTTTTATTTCAGTTAACGATGTTTTTTCCCACCTAGTTTTCGTTTTTTCGTTCGTTTTCGTTAACGATTATAACCTTACTCACCTTTCCGACAACGTTAAGTCGTCTCACCCGACAACCGCGCAATCTCCTTCTAGTGCCGCTCATGCAGGCTCAGCTTTTTTTTTTTTTTTTTTTTATCTAGGCCTACGTGAAATTCTGCATCCATTATACGATTTTTTATTTCTTTTTTTCCACCTCAGAAGGGCAACGTGAGTCGAGAAGGGCATATGGGCAGTTGCCCGGGCAACCTGAGCAACCCCCCTGTGCATGTCCCTGTTATGAAGTGACGAGAATACTTTTTGTGTGCCAAAAATGACAAAATAATGACTTTATTAAACAATATCTAGTGATGGTGATTTCAAACCACTGCTTCATGAAGCTTCAAATCTTTACAAATCTTCTGTTTCATATAAGAGATTTCATCAAAAATATCTTAATTTGTGTTCTGAGGATGAACGAATGTCTTACGGGTTTGGAACGACATGAGGGTGAGTAATTAATGACTGAATTTTAATTTTTTGATGAACTATCCCTTTAACATCAAGTGTAGTAATAAATTGTTATTAAATTACCTGCAGTCTTCGGTTTTGACGATGGCAGCATGGACATTCCCCTCTTCTAGTAAGGCTTCACCCACCCTTTTCTGGGGGAATGAATTTTGTGGCAAGAAACATTACGTCCCCAGCCAGATCTTTGCATTCATCTAAAATAAATAAATACAACAGCAAATTATTTGTAATAATGTCCAACTTAGAAGCAGTACAACAAAAACAAAATGAAGTATGTGGATACACTCACCATCCACCTTATTAAGACCACCTGTCATATGGCAGCAGCATAATGTAAACATAACAACAACATGCAGATACATTTCAAGAGCTTCGGTTAATGATGTTCACATCAACTATCAGAATCAACAACACAATAACTGTGGCATGGTTGTTGGCCATATTTCAGATCCTGCTGATATACTGGGATGTTTCTCACACAAAAGTCTCTGAGTTTGCACAGAATGGTACAAAAATATTAAATAAGCAATAATTATGGGGGTGCAAATGCCTAATCTGAGGCACAGAAACTGTACAGTTGAACAAAAAAATCACCTTTTTCAGTCTTCAATTGTCCAGGGAGTGTGCCCATGAAATCTGCAGATTCTTATTCATGGCTGCTGTTAGAGCCCATCCACTTTAAGGTTCAATGTCTTATACGTGCTAAGATGATTTTCTTCTCACCACAGTCATAAAGTGATCATGAGTTGCTACCCCCAAACCCCACCCAACTATTCTGTGTTGTTTGAGAAATTCTCAGGAGACCCAGTTTCTGAAATACTGAAATTCAAATCAGCCCATCTGGAACCAAAAACCATGTCACAGTTAAAATCACAGATCACATTTTCCCCATTCTGATGATTGATGTGCTTTTGACCTGTATGCAGGGCAGTTGCCATATGATTGGCTGACTGTATGACTCTATGAAGGACATGGTGTACAGGAGTTCCTATTAAAGTGGACAGTGAGTGTATATTCCAAAATTGGTAGTAAAACATAGCAAATCAGGCTATTAACATAATATATTGACCTATTTTGGTAAAACTGAACACCTCATAGTGGCAAGACAACTTGTCTACGATTATATTTACTTTTTATTTATACATTTATATAACTGTATAACAATACAGTTATAAGTAATGTGGAATTTCAGTGGAAGTTATTGTTATAAAATTTTACTATTATAAAGAAACTTATGATTCAAAACCACAAAACAAGGATACTGGTCTCAGAATTCCCTTTAGAGTTATTACTACTACTATATTTTTACCTTCACAAAGTTTGGAGCACTGTGAAGTTAACTTTGTGCGCTTTGAGGGGTTCACCTCCAACTCTGCCAACGTCTCTGTAATTTTCTTTTTTTGTCCCTTGGCCTTCCGTAGGTAAGCCACTACAGTGTTTGCAGAGTAACTCTCTGGGGGGAGAGCACCTCCTCTGTAGTTCATCTGATGTGACCAGGTATCTGAAATATCAATGTTATGTACATTATAATAATCCTTGAAAAGGCAGAGGTGCTTTATCTTTAAAAAAAAAATCTTTAGAGTATACAAAAGAAAAGGATTTGAACCATGGCAATAAGATAATTAACTTGATTTTTTAAAATAACTGATATACAGCATAATTTGCTATAATTAATAACCCATTTATATATATAGGTGCTAGTCATATAATTAGAATATCATCAAAAAGTTGATTTATTTCACTAATTCCATTCAAAAAGTGAAACTTGTATATTATTCATTCATTACACACAGACTGATATATTTCAAATGTTTATTTCTTTTAATTTTGATGATTATAACTGACAACTAAGGAAAATCCCAAATTCAGTATCTCAGAAAATTAAAATTACTTAAGACCAATACAAAGAAAGGATTTTTAGAAATCTTGGCCAACTGAAAAGTATGAACATGAAAAGTATGAGTATGTACAGCACTCAATACTTAGTTGGGGCTCCTTTTGCCTGAATTACTGCAGCAATGCGGCGTGGCATGGAGTCGATCAGTCTGTGGCACTGCTCAGGTGTTATGAGAGCCCAGGTTGCTCTGATAGTGGCCTTCAGCTCTTCTGCATTGTTGGGTCTGGCATATCGCATCTTCCTCTTCACAATACCCCATAGATTTTCTATGGGGTTAAGGTCAGGCGAGTTTGCTGGCCAATTAAGAACAGGATATCATGGTCCTTAAATGGTTACATTAATTGTGTTTGTTTTATTGAAGTGGAAATCAGTTTTACCAAATAATGCAAAGTGACTGCTTCATTTCCACTTTAAAGTTTGAGAATTTTACATGGTAAAAGCTTGAGGATTTGAACATTTGAAAGTGAAGAATTTAAGAAATAAATATTTGTATTGTAACTCTGTATTTTAGTATTTGTTGGTTCTTGTAAAACATGAACCCAAGTGTGAACACTCTTAAAGAAGCCATTTCCATTATAAATACATATCTGACAAAAGAAGTTTGGGAACTTGATGCATCACTCACCTGTGGAGTACAACAGGGGGTGACTTTACAGGCAAATGCTGACAGAAAGATGGAGATGATAAACTCAAGGATGGCAAATATCAGTGATACACCACTGATTCCCCAGAAGAGAGACTGAGAGCGAGCAAAAATAATAATGACAAAATAATTGATAATTAGCACTCACACTGGTACAATGGCTGTTGAGGTTCAAATAGTAATACAACATATTTATACTGGACTGAGTTTACAATTGATGTATAATGCCAATGCTTTCTTACATTGTAAATTATCAGTTATTGTCACATGTCTGTCTGTTTTGCATTTTGTTCTGTCTTGTTTATTCCCTTATTAGTTCTTGTATAAGTATTCCTGGGTTTTGTTCACTCTTTGTCCTGTCACTGTTGTATGTGTCTACCTGCTAGGGATGTGCAACGATTAATCGCGATTAATCGTTTGCAAAATAAAGGTCTGTGTTTACGTAATATATGTGTGTTCTGTGTATAATAATTATGTATATATAATACAGACACATACATGTATATATTGAAGAAAAATGTTAGATTTATATATTAAACATTTATATTTATATGTAATATAAAATATATATAAATATATATATTTATTTAAACATGCATATATTTCTTAAATTTATACATGTATGTGTGTGTATTTATATATACATAATTATTATACACAGAACAGACATATATATTATGTAAACACAGACTTTTATTTTGCAAACGATTAATCGCGATTAATCGTTGCACATCCCTACTACCTGCCTTTTTGAAGTATTATTAAACCTTTGAGTTCTATTTGAAACCTGCTTCTCCCTCCTATGGTCACATACCGTGACAGATGACAGGACCATTTAAAGAAAGATGGATCTAACCGCACTGACAATACAAATGGTCACAGTGCCAGCAGAACCAGTCAGGGCAAGGAGGATTGACTTGGCTGGCCGTGATCTGACGGATAACCTTGTTAGGATCCTGATGGAAGGAGGCCTCAGATACACCATTTTGCCAGTCCTATCCTATCATGGCCACCAGTAGAGTATCCTTTCATCCCATCGCCATCCCAGAGCCTCGTCGCAAGATGGCCGCTGCCACAACCTAAACCCTCGGTCAAGATGGCTGCCGCCCACCTGAGCCCTCAGCTGTAATAGTCTCCCCACTTGTGCCTTCAGGCCTTTTAGTGGAGTATGAGGTGATGTCCTGGAACCCAGAGTTGGTTCCAGCCCCTGACTCCGCTCCAGTCCCTGAGTCAGCTCCAGACTCCTCTCCAGCTCCACACTCCGCTCCAGTCCCTAGTCAGCTCCAGACTCCTCTCCAGTCCCCGAGTCAGCTCCAGACTCCGCTCCATCCCTGAGTCAGCTCCGACTCCAGTCCCTCAGCTCCAGACTCCTCTCCATCTCCGAGTCGCTCCACACTCCGCTCCCAGTCCCCAGCTCCAGATCAGTCACTCAGACTCTCTCCAGTCTCCGAGACACTCCGCTCCAGTCCCCGAGTCAGCTCCAGACTCCTCTCCAGCTCCAGACTCCGCTCCAGTCCCAGTCAGCTCCAGACTCCGCTCCAGCGAGTCAGCTCCAACTCTCCTGAGCCTCCAGACTCCTCTCCAGTCCCCGAGTCAGCTCCAGACTCCTCTCCAGCTCCAGACTCCGCTCCAGTCCCTGAGTCAGCTCAGACTCCACTCCAGACTCTGCTCCAGTCCCTGAGTCAGCTCCACACTCCGCTCCAGTCCCGAGTCAGCTCCAGACTCCTCTCCAGCTCCAGACTCCGCTCCAGTCCCTGAGTCAGCTCCAGACTCTGCTCCAGACTCCTCTCCAGTCCCAGAGTCAGCTCCAGACTCCTCTCCAGCTCCAACTCCGCTCCAGTCCAGTCAGCCCTCTCCTCTCCATACTCCTCTCCAGTCTCCATCCAGCTCCTCTCCAGCTCCAGACCCTCTCCAGTCCCCAAGTCAGCTCCATACTCCTCTCCAGCTCTCCCTCTCCAGTCCAGTCAGCTCCAGAGTCAGCTCTCTCCAGTCCCGCAGCTCCAGACTCCGCTCCAGTCCCTGCTCCAGCTCCAGACTCTGCTCCATAGACCTGTAGCCAGAGTGGCTGAGCCTGGGCCAGGCCAAGGACTCTTTCTGGCACTAGGCCGCGCCTGTCACATGTCTGTCTGTTTTGCACTTTGTTCTCTTTGTCACATGTCCTCCTTTGTTTATTTCCCCCCCGGCTTTGGTAAGTTGTCATGGTTTCTGATTTGATTTTGTGTCTTTATTTCAGGTGTGTTGTTTATTCCCTTATTAGTTCTTGTATACGTATCCTGGGTTTTTGTTCACTCTTTGTCCTGGCCTGTCACTGTAGTGTCTACCTGCCTTTTGAAGTATATTAAACCTTTGAGTTCTATTTGAAACCTGCTTCTCCTGCCTTCTTCCTCCTATGGTCACATATTGTGACAGTAATAGTAAGAGATCTATAAACTACTTCTGAGATGTTGGAAAAAAGACTGGACAGATGAGTGCAGATTATGGCTTGACTTTTGTCAGTGTTCTGACCACACAGTGATCTTACTGTAATTAATAAATACATGTGAATATAGAAGTTGGTGACATACCTTATACTTGTCCTCAATATAATAAGAATAATTGTTGCACCAAGTAAACTGGCCCTATAACCAAATCCAGTGAAATTATGATAAAGGAAATGCCTGCAGTTATAGTACTGAAATATTCATTCCAAGTGAACCTTTCACCTGTAGGTAGAAAATCAACAACAAAAATAGATTAATAATTAACAAAACTTTAACTTGTTAAATAGATGAAAAGTATATGGAGTGTGATAAAAATCACTGCTTGACATAAAATATACCCACAAGCATCAATTATCAGGGTCCAAGCACTAATAGATGATTAATGTGTGGATGATTAAGTGATATAACTGAAATTTATCTTTAAAAAAATGTAGTTTTAGAGCAAACAATACACATTTTGATGTGAATTCTCAAAATGTCCTGCAGTCTATGTCTATTAACTTTAGTTAAATTTGGGTGTTGCATTTAGGAGATAAAGTTCAATTTGTGAAAAATGTCATTGCCATTCCTGATAATTTTGGTTCTCTGTGAATTACGGTTCACTGATCCTCATACACTTTATATGGCAGAAAAAAAGGAAGAAGAAATCAGTACAAACACAATAGGTTTCAAGTACCTCCGGTACAAGTGTTGTGTACATACCAAACACAAACCGGAGGGTGAATTCAATTTGTTTTCTGCAGCAATACAGAGTGAGCCTGCGATAATGTACTGAGAGCAGAGAGAAAGACACAAATCAAGACTTCTGCTGGAATATGTAACTTGTGTTATAAAAACACAACGCTGAATTGTATAATTGTTCTTACTATGAGAGATCCCCAGTAAACAATCCCCTAAAGACAAAGTGGATTCTGCATGAAGTTAGACACGATTCCCAACAGGAAAGTCAACAGCCAGTCATTATCTGGACAGTCTGTGAGAGATAAGAGCAATAATAATTAACAATGCAATTAAACATATTATATTTTGGGGAACAATATAAATTTGTAACAGCTGTCGTTTTGGATTTATGATTGACTACAAAATATCTAGTACTCTCATTGCATAATTTCACATACTATTTGCAGATAAACATTTTTTTGATAGACACTTACATTTTTACTATTTTACTCTGTAATGATAAACAGTATCTTAAGGTGGGTGCACACTGTGCAATTTTGTCCATGATTTGGTCGTCTGAGACAAATTTTGGAGAATCCCTAAAAGATTCCTATAATGCTAGGCTAAAATCTTAGTCTGGATCCTAGTTTGACATGTTCACCGACAGCCCAATTAATGACTGTTGCGATCAAATTTTTTACCTCTGATGAAATTCTGACAGTGTCAAGCATTTGGCGCACAGTCCGCAGTGTGACTTCTCCTACAACAATGTCAATTGTCTTTGTTTTCAGACAAGTGGTGAGGCCTCAGAAGATCCTGTGCTGAGGAACACTTCTCCCCAGCCTTAGACTGGAAAATTTCTTCTTGTGTCTGTGCATGTGGAGTGAGAACTAGTGCTGATATCTTTTGAGATAGGAGTGGGACCTATACTTATCTGCTGTGTGTAAGCAACTGTTCCTTAGTTTGCTTCCCCATTTATCCTTGTGGTGTGTACTAAAAGGTATTGTAACCGTTGCACTCCAACCGTTGCGGTCTGTCAGTCGTATAGTGCATGGCAATGGAGTAAAAAAACATGCATAGACCAAATCCAAATGAACCCTGTGGCTCATGACGACACATTGATGTCCTAAGACACGAAACGATCAGTTTGTGTGAGAAACTGAACAGTATTTATATATATATTTTTTTACCTCTAATACACCACTATGTCCAACTGCCTTGAGCATCCGGTGTGTGAGGTTCTGAAAACGCGTTCTGATGCCGAAGTGATCTCTCAAATTGATCGTTTCGTGTCTTAGGACTCAATGTGTCGTCACGAGCCACAGGGCTTAATTGGATTTGTCTGTACATGTTTTTTTTACCTCTTACAGATGAGTTCCCATTCACTCGCATTATACGACTGACAGACTGCAACGTTTGGAGTTAAAAATCATCATTTGTGTTCTACTGAAGAAACAAAGTCACCTACATCTTGGATGCCTTGGGGGTAAGCAGATAAACATCACATTTTAATTTTTGGGTGAACTATCCTTTTAACTAGCTGATGGTTACTTGGGAAATGTAGGGAGATAGTGCCTTTTTATTTTGTGTCAACCTTTTTCTCCTGTTTTTGGTCAGAGAGGAAGCTCAGGAATTTATATTGTTTGATTTTCGTCTTTGTTTTTGAGCAGGTAACTTCTCTAAACCTTAGTAGACTTCTGTTCTGTTTATTTTTAGGCCATACTCTCTCTTGAAGATTTATTCCCTTATTTTGTTAGCTTTTTGATACATTAAGGAAATAAAATTTTTTACTTTTCCTTAAAGTTGTGTTATGTTTTCACTCTAAGACTGAAGCTGAAGTGTTCTCCCTGTTTTTTTTGTTTGTTTTTTTTCTTTACTTTTTATTATCATATTTTCGGTAACACTTTACATAACAGTACATGAATAACCATGAACTAACCTGAGTTAATAGTTTACTTAAACATGAACTCAAGATTAGTTAAGATATGAACTAATGAAGAGTGATCCTTACTACGACAGGATCATAAGGTTCATGTATGAACAGCAGCTTAACTACGCGTTAATACATGTTTTGATAATTAATGCATTAATTACATTTAGGGTAAACTAAATCAAACAGTCTCTATAAGAAGAATAATACATATTTGGACTTTGAAATAAATTTAAACAATTTATTATTGTCAGAATTTAACTACTGACTCAGCAGCTTCATTATAAACATTACTGAAAGGCACAGATTAGTTTGCCATTATTTTCACTTATCCTCCTTATCAAACATATAAAATACTAATACACTATTATCTTAAAGGTCTTAATCTGTTTTGTGATATTTTCCTATCAAACTAAACTACTGTGACTTCCCATCGGTTCCCAAAAAAAAACAACAGGAAACATGAACTAAGGTCAGGGAGTGTTTGCTGGGATCAGATTCAGAAGTTCTCTCTCCATCCAGACGCAGGCCGTGATGATACTGTACCTCCATTCTCTGACTTTTTGAAAAGTCACACAAAATCACTTAACTGGGCTGAATACTTATATAGTTGTGTTAGTACATGTGTATTTGATAGTAAGTTAATGATAATCATGAGCTGAATTTGGTAAAGTAACAGTGAATTAATTATGATTGTGCCCCCTCAAGTAAAGTCATGCATAAGTATGCATTAATAACCATTAGTTGATGTTATATATCTTAGTTTAATATGATTAATTATGATTGTGCCCCTCAAGTAAAGTCTGACATGATACACATATCACACATCATTAACTAATATATGAATAAACACTAGAGTGCCATCCTTATTCCTTTACACCCCGGTACAAAAAACTAAAATAAAAGTATTTTATTTTATTTTTATTTATATATTAAACATATATGACTTGAAAGCAAGCCATAAACATACCTGTAAACACACATAAGGCACATTTACAGGTCAAAGCGCGCGTTCCACAAGCTAATGCTAATCAAAGCATATACATTTAAACGACAAAATACAATACAGTTAATACCTGCACATAACCTCCTGAAACCCCAAAACATACATGTAATATGTCTTTAATTATTAATTCGGCTTACCAAGCAGTCAACATTTATTAGTTTAAATGCCAGCAACACAACAAACGCGCCATGAGAACACCTAGCGTGCGCCACTAATGATGTCCCGCCAGAAACAAACCCTACATACTTTAGTTCCGGAATAACTATGACTATTTAGCTATGACTAAATATAAATGAACTATAAAAATCAAAACAGTTTAGATCAAATTAAATTTATTAGTGGTATTTAGTCTATTTTTCCACATTTGATAGACAGATCTATTAATTAATGGCTAAATAATCATGTGCCATTGCAATTATTGTCACAAAGCTGCAGATGGCAGATTATGATATTACAGTGTAATTATGACAGTATTAAATCACGTTTAATTCAAATTCAGAGTACTTCTTGTTTACTTTTATGGAGGCTGATTTATTTAGTTTACCCCTAAATGTTAATTAATGCATTAATTATCAAACATGTATTAACGCGTAGTTAAGGCTGCTGTTTTCATGCACGAATCCTTATGACTCCTGTCGTAGTTAAGGATCACTCTTCATTAGTTCATATCTTAACTAATCACGAGTTCATGTTGAAGTAACTATTAATTTAGGTATTAGATCATGGTTATTCATGTACTGTTATTGTAAAGTGTTACCATATTTTCTTTTCCTTTGTTACCTACCCTCCTGACTCCTAGACTGGAGGGATCGTAACACTTATATTGCTGTATTTCCTGCATTATCACAAGGCAATAAGTCATAATCTTCAATAAAAAATGTGTATTCTTTGTTCATGTGTACAACTTTTTTTTTTTTTTTAATTCATGTACTTTCCATACTTCACACTGACATACACACATACAAATTATACAATTATTTGGGTTTATGATCAATTTCTCACCCCAAGGGCTTTTGGTTGGCCTTTCAGAAATGCCTGAAGTCCATGAAGAGGTGAAACTCCGGCTGGCTGTTGTACATAAACAGGCACAGGAGCATTTGTCCCAGTTCCAGCTGCTGTTGTTTGTGTTGGTGGTTGAAACTGGATGACAAATGTCGAAGAGTTCACGGGTATGGCAGTTTGAGACATTCTTGTTTCTTAATCTGAAATGTTTAAAATCATAGTAAATAGAGACTAGATATCTCTATAAAATAGATTTTCTATGTAAACATACTTCCAGTACTTTATATTTATTATAAAACATGGTCTTCATGTTGTTGAAACACTTATGAATGCAGTTACATCAATAGTAGTTATTATCATTGGTTAAATTGTCATGAACTAGAATTAGACCTTGAAAACAGAGAATATGCAAACACCTCATGTTTAAAACGATCTATATCATTTACGCTATTTAGAAGATGCTCTTTTCCAAAGACACTTACAAAAGTGCCCTACCAACCATTATAGATTATTGCCAAATAAAGGAAATCCATTTAAAAAAAAGCAGACATAACCAGAGATAGGCATCTGTATAAAGTAGTCAGATAGTCAGTGTAAGTAAATAATTTGTTGTTTTACCGAAAAAAAAACTCTTCTCTTCAGTTGGTTTACCGTACTCTGTAGTTGAGTTCACTCTTCTGAGATGAGCCGATGTAAGTAAGATGTCTTAGCTGTAATTGCTGATACTGTTTTCCAGAATGAAACAGGAAGCAGGTGGAGATCAGGTGGTTAGGAGGGTTGGTAAAACTGGCACTTTTTACAAGATACTAAAACCCACAAAAGACAATAATTAACTGAAGTATTCATAAATGTTTTTTTATAGCAAGTAATCTGCATGCTGGTTTTGGAAACAGGCATGTAAATACAGTAGAACAAACTGTGAAATAAATAACGATGATCAGCGCAACATGATTTAAAATGCCATGGTGAAAGCAGATACAGTAGGTACTCAACTAAAATGCCTATTGCTGCTGCCTGTAAGACCACAGCATTAAATACAACCCAGTGTCATGTCGCACTTGTCGTGAAATCAACACCAAGTGGTGCAAGGGGACGGTTTGCAACATTGTGTAAGGCTACTGTGACATTTATACTTTAAAATGAAGATAAAATAACTAAATAAATTAATGGTAATAATAATATTAATAATACTCTGTGCTCCATCCAGTTCCAGAGATCCACCCAGTGCTCGTTCCAGAGCCCCATCCAGTGCAGAAACCCATAGCTCCCCCCATGAAAATTTTGGGGGAGGGGGGTATATACGTCCCTGGCCAAGCCTCCCTTGTCTCCTGAGCTGCCAGCACCGCCATGGTCCCCTGAACTTCTGGCGCCGCTCTAGAGGCTTTCTAACCTGAACCTGATTTGAACCTTTATCACTGTTTAAAGACAGTACTGTAATTGTTATTGATCCTTCGCTGTTTAAAGACAGCAAAATAAGTGAACTGGACTGTGATGTGCTCATTTCTTTAATGTGCATAGAAGTTACCTTACTCACCATCATCATGTCCTGTCTGCTTTCAACTCCATCATCCCAGAGCTCAGAGAGTCCTCCAGCCCCACCACTGCTTGAAGTTTGCAGCCCTGTGACATCCCTTGAGATGCCCTGCCAAGATGTCGAGCTTGTGGCTCTGCCTCCAGCCTCGGACGCCCTCTTTCCACCTTGGTGCGTCGGCCTGTCGGCTCCACCCTGGCTACTCCAGGTGCACTCGTCCAAGTGACACCACCGGGATCCCTCATCCCACCAACTCCCCCTTGGTCTATCATCTCTCTGCCTATGGCACTGACATCCGGGCTGTCCACTGCGGGTTCCTTCCTCCCTTCTGGGTTGCCTCTGTCCTCAGTCTCACCAGCATCGCCCCTGTCCTAAGATTCTCTGGCTCCACCCGTGATGCTCGTTGCCGAGAATTTGCCTGGGTCTCCTTTACCAGCGATGTCTCTCGGCTCCTGTGGTCATCTGTCTGCGCCCATGGATCCTTCGTCCTCGTCCCCTCAGCTGTCGTTGGTCACTACACCACCTTGGCTCCTCCCTCCCTCAACTCCTCCGTGGGCTGTTGGCACTGGGAAGCACTGGTTCTGTGCTAGTGGACCATCTCAACCATTACTGCCAGAGAATCGTCGTCATCGTGTTACTCATCTGTCATCTCCTGTCATCATCCCTGTGCCTTATCCTGTTTTTATACCTTCACCATCACCTTGTCCACCTCCAAAGCCCCCTCCGGCGCTCCCTCTGTTGTTCTGTTATGGTGCAAGGTCTTGCCGAAAGGGGTTGTAATGGAACAGTTATCTTCTGTTAATTTCTGTTTTCATGAACTTTCAGTTTGGTTTCATTCATCACATGTTCCTTTGTTCTATTTTCCTGCCACTTATCAGTCACTATGGACACTAACTAATCATCAAAGCTGTTCGTCATTTGAGTTGATCATCTGTGTATTTAAGTTCCTTCCTTTCTTTTGTTCATTTGTCGGTTGTTTTCTGTGCACTAGCACACTGTTTTGGAGTTTGGCTTCTTATCGTGTTCGTAAATAAATCTTATGTTATTTCATCTTCGTCATCATTGGATCCAATAGTATTGCCACAAGGCTTCAACATTAAATTTCACTTACGAATCATCTGTGTAAATTTATATCCAATGTTTTCTCTTGTTTTGTCATAAAGTTGGTAAACCTGTTAACTGTAAGATATTCACATGGATATTTTAGAGAGTGGAGTGACCATCTATATCAGTGGTCAGAAATATATCAGAGGTCGGGATAATCACTGACATGTGACAATATCTAATGTATTTAATTTCACTCAAACTTGCATATGGACGTACATTTTAAGTTAATCATTCCTCATAGTCACACAGCCTGTTTTAGGTCCAATAAATACTATTAAAATGTGAGATTCAAAAATCCATTCACATGACCGGAGGTTTCTGTGATTTTCCCTTTGCATGCTTTAAGGATGCTGACTGCTGACCTATATAAATAAATTAAAAAAGGGAGAGAGATGAATCAGTGCTATTTGTAGTGCCACAATATTGTGAACAGAGATAAACATCTACTGAGCCAGGAGCATCCCACTAATTATGGTTAACAATTAACCTGAATTACTTTTATTATCTGAAGCAATATAAATCCAAAAAGTACAAAAGACAGTAAATCAGGACACTATAAAAGGAACATGAGAGGCTGTGAGGATGACAGAGCAAGAGCTGGAAACAAACATCAGTGAAGAATGAAGGCTTTAGTATGTATACTGCTGCTGTTGGAAACCTTTGTGTTTGTCGTCCAGCAGCAGGTAGATGGAGGACTCAATGAGAAGGAGATCAGTCAACAGATCAGCTCTGAGGACGGAAGACAGAATCCACCTCAAACAGACACTTTGAGAGCTGAAGCTTCAACTGACAGACAACAATACTGTGATCTGGGCATCCCTGACATCCATGCAGCACTGAGAGAACTGACCGCCACCGTTACAGAGCAGAAAGCAAACATCAGAGAACTGACCGCCACCGTTACAGAGCAGAAAGAAAACACCAGAGAACTGACCGCCACCGTTACAGAGCAGAAAGGAAACATCAGAGACTGACCACCACCGTTACAGAGCAGAAGAAATCATCAGAGACTGACCGCCACCGTTTCAGAGCAGAAAGAAAAGAACAGAGAACTGACCGCCACCGTTACAGAGCAGAAGGATATCAACAGAGCTTTAGAGGTGCAACAGACGTTTATCCTAGATGAGCTGAAGAAGAAAAATGAAGGTACTTCACCAAAACATTCACTCTTTTATTAATGATCCCCAAAGTAAAACACCAGTGTAATACATTGTATAGAGTAAATGTTAGTGTAAAGTTGAGTGTATACTGTGTAAATTGTGTTATCTATTACAATAATCAGTGTAAATGTCATTTAACAGAATCTTTATTCCTTCACAGAAATTTCAAATCTTACTCTGAGTCAAGTGGAGTTGAGAAAGGAAAATAGAGGTGAAAGTGTGCTTGAATGATGTTAAATTCAGTGTATTCATTCTCAGTGTAATACAGTAATATATCAAATATTGCTTATGTTTTTCTATAACAGACAGAGAAATAGCTTTTTCAGCTTCAATGATGGATCTGGCAGTGGATATACTGGTCCTTTTCCCACTGAAATCACACTAACCTACAGGAACGTCTTCACAAACATAGGGAACGCCTACAACCCAATTACAGGTAATTATCAATGAAATGGAGTCATAAAACTCAGTTTATAGTAATGAAAACCTTCTGCTCCATTCAGACCTCTCTGCAGTTGTGTATAAAAGAATTAAATGATCTGCCATATTTCAAAACTATTACACAGTGTGTTTGGTAATTAATCAATCATACAGGAATCAGCTGATTCTGTGTCTCTTGTTATTTGATTTAGGTGTTTTCACAGCCCCACTGAAAGGAGCGTACATGTTCAGAATCAATGTATTTGGTACTGACGGAACTTCATCAATTGCGTCCATTTATAAGAATGGAAAGCTTGTGGTTATGGCAAATGATATTCAGGCTAAGGATCGCTTAAACTCCTCGAATGGAGTTGTGTTGATCCTGGAGGTTGGAGATGTTGTCTATGTAAGACTTTGGCCTAACACAAGGATATATGATAACCACAATAACCACAACACTTTCAGTGGTTATCTACTGTTTCCCTTAAGATAACAGGAGCTTTGAAGAATGTGATTTCAATAATTCTGAACCTTCAGTGTATGATTTAAGATGAAAATCATAAAGAATGATTAACATATGAACCTGTATTAATGAGGACTAATGTGTGTTTGAAATTTGAGCTGACTATAAATGTAACTTTGTATAAAGAGTTTCAGCACTTAGACAAACAGTTGACAAAAATGGAGGGGTTCCACTTGATTAAAAAAAAAAAATTAAAAACAAATAGAATCAACCATGCATAACTAATTAGAATAAATGGTATTCATTTAACCTGAATGAATGGTTTTAGTTTAACTTAAATAAATTGTTTTTATTTAAAGTGACATTCAAATAATCATTAAAGTAATGCTTCCCGTTTAATCCTGTGACGTAACAAACTAAAATGAACTTTTCTTTATATGTGTTGTTTGGTGTTAATTCAGAAATGATACTCTACAATAAAAGTTGCTTCATTGTTAAAGCAATTTGAAGTTTCTGCATTTTCTCATCTTGCTTAAAAATGTATACAAAAGCACTTTATCTCAACATTTACTCTCCCAATTCAGCCCCTTTACAAAGCATGATGGGAAGTGAAAGTACTGTTTGATTGGCTTACTTGATTTAAACATTATTTCAAATTGAAAACATCAAATCAAAGATGTCCGTTTCAAGAGAACCGTTTCAAATCAAATTAAGATGAAGCAAACACATTTGAACCAGAAGCCTTATAATTTTTTTTTAAATATACATTTCTAACATTTAACAATTCTTCAGTAATTGTTTCAGTAATTAGAACTCTATTCTATTAATAATAATATGCTAATTTGTCTCTTCCAAACTTACCAAAGGAAAGTTTTGGTTCCAAAGTTTGCTAACCCTGATAGCACACGTACAGTACATCTCGGAGACGTCTATTTGATGTGTGTGTTTATGTCTGGAAGACGTATTTTTTGAGTGTTTGCTCATCTGCAATACGTCTATAGGATGTTTCCTGTCAGATGTCAAATAGATGTTTAGAAGATGTCTTTAAGATGTTTATGATTTAGAATGTATGTAAAACTGACATCTTAAAGACATCTATCAGATGTTTGTAAACAGCAGATGCTTTCCAGATGAAGTGATCTTTAATAGACGTCTTGCAGACGTATGTGTGTTATCTGGGAATGCCAAGGAGGTGGAAGTGGGGATAAGCTCCCTGCCTATAAAGTGCTCCCCAAAAGGCATGCATCTCAATAAGCCTCTGACAACCAAGTCCAGCTCTTGGCCTTCATGTGTGGTTTAGCATCTAAACCCGGCAGAAACATTTTCACTGACAGGAGAAGGGGCGAAGGCGAGTCACTGGAGCCTTACATCGTGTCCTAACCAGATGCGATACGATGCGATTCCAGCAGCGAGCAATTTGACTGTCCACACTAGACGTGACATGAAAATGAGAAGCGATAATATCAATCAAAAACCACAGCCAATCAGAAGAGAGTGTGGGCTGGCTCTCTTGGCAAGAGCAAAGCAGACACAATGAAATGGGCAAGTACAGTAAATTTCATAAATATTACACAATTTAAACATTATTTAAAGTACATACGGAGTGACTGAACCAATCTTTGTCATAGAATACACTTGTTTGTTCGCATTGAGTTGACAGTTTGAATGTTTTTGTCCATTTATTTATTTTCAAGATCTGAGGTGAATTCTGTCGCGGCTGGTTAGGACAAAAACTCTGATTAACATGGAAAAGATGGCGTCGCGGCGCGTCTAGTTAGGACCGTTAAGGTAGGAACACACAAGCCGACGGTCGGCCTTCTGGCAGTTTTTGTTCATCGGCCGACTAAGTTTTCTCGGTGTGTTCCGCACCGTCGGCTGAAGTTGATCCTCGTCGCCTTTTTTTCGGCCGATTCGAAATGTTGAATCGCCGTCGGAGCTCGTCGGTCCATCTGATCATTCTGATTGGCTGTTCAGCTACTGCCACCTGCTGGTTCGGAAAGGCATTTCATTTCACGCAGGCATGAAAATGAAATGACATGCTACTTGGCCGTCGAGCGTTGGTTTGATGTGTCAGGCCAACTTTGGACACAGACGCTGCCGACGTGAGCCAACCCCAGCGTCTGCTTTCGTCGCCACTAGATCGTCTGCGTCGGCTTGGTGTGTTTCCTGCCTTTAAAACCAGTTTTGCTTTGGGCAGATGGGGATTGTTAAAGCTGTGAAGGTAGCCCGTCTAACCTCCATTGGCTTGTGGCTATACCCAGCCATGGGTAAGGCTTCGGGAGTCAACCCTGAGGACAAATCTGGAGTTGGAGTTCCAAAGGCAGTTCAGGGCTGCATTTTCCATTTATTTTGCTTAAAATAAGTATCTACTAAAAACAAACAATGTACATAATTAAAATCCCCTAATCACAAGCAAAAAACAAAGTTAACTAGTAATTTCAAAGTTTAAGTTGTCTTTCCTTGCCATCTACAAATAATTTTCCCAATTATAACGATTCTTATGAAATGCTCTTAACATGCATAACATACATTATTATGTAAATATTAATAATACATTTGAAAAACAACATAATTTAAGCTAATATAATTATATCGTAATTCCACAGTTCGTCATTGTCATCCTCATTTCTTCTTTTGCACTTTGCTCTCTTGTTTCTGGGTTACTCAGAAACAAGAGAGCAAAGTGCAAAAGAAGAATGAGGATGACATATAAGGCAGATAAGGCAGATTTAATTGTTGATACTATTTCCCAGAATGAAAGGTGGAGCTCAGGTGATTAGGAGGGGTGATAAAGCCAGCCACTGTGTACAATATGTTCCCCTTTAAAGGATAATAAATGTAAAAACCTCAAAACAATGTTCCAGTTTACAATACTATCCATCAATCATTTTTTACTGTTAAATAATGTTATTAAAGAGTCTACAATCATTATTTACTTGAAGAAGTCTGAGAGGTTTCTGTCTCTCCATAGAGATACAATGCAACCACCACTCCAAGGTCCAGAAATGTAGGAAAAGACATTATTAATGTTTACACATTTGTGACTTAAATCTGTAAATATTAAATGATCAAGATCTTTGCTGTCATGTTCACTTTTTAATTAAAGGACATTAGAGATAATGAACAGGAAATCGCTGGGAAACTCGTGTTTTAATATTCATACTTTATATTCACTGTATTGTGGAGGATTTTCTGCTGGAATGTGATGCATTGAAGGGTTGCTGACCACAGATATCTGTAAGAAAAAACAATCTATATGATCATGTTTCTTACAGATTACTTATTTGTTGATAATATTGAACAGTTAATGCACCCATTACTTAGTGTTTTACATACTACAAGTTCATATATATTGACACTAAATTCAAATAATACATTGGCCGTTGAGTAAAATGGTACTTCAAAAGAATATTCCACAAAACAATTAAACTGGGGTTACAAGCTTCTCTTACCTCTGAGTAGTGATTGGACCCAGAACTACAGGGCTGTTTAGGTACATCTTGTGGAACAAACGCCACCTTTGGAAAATGCACAAGAAGTGTTTTATGCCTTCTTACTGTGAAATCCCTCATATGCAATGACACTGGCAGACAGTTTCAGTTTTACAGCTTTATAGACATCAATCGACTTCAAATAGAGAAGAAAAAAGCAAAAGACAGAAATGTCATGGTGTGAAACCTTAAGCTTTCATTTGGATTTCTTAAAATAATTTCACAACTGAAAAACCACATGACATTTCTCAGTAGATGGTAATGTTGCTGTTTTTGAAGCAGTTAAAGTTACAATACTCAAGTTTAGCTATTGTTGACGAACACAGTTGAAAGACGCACAGACTAGCTCAAAAATTGTTTAGGAATAAAGGATGTGCAAGAAAGGGTGCTTTAAGGACAAAACACTGATAAATGTCTTGAAATAAAATATTTGAACATTTAAGTGGGAAAAAATTGACTCCATTGAATTAGTAGTTGCATTTTTCAGAGTGAAAAGCTGTACT
Organism: Culter alburnus; assembly: GCA_028476615.1. Classification (NCBI taxonomy): domain Eukaryota; kingdom Metazoa; phylum Chordata; class Actinopteri; order Cypriniformes; family Xenocyprididae; genus Culter; species Culter alburnus. Next base: position 54,757 of record JAOTNS010001260.1, read on the forward strand.
ATGATCATGTACACGTGTGCAGCTTATAATACTGCTTCTCACAGACTCCATCTCTGCAAATGCTGCGAGTTTAACGTTTGATAATGCAATGTGTGCTAAGTTCACTTTACATTCAAAACATTTCCAACATTGTGGACAGAATTTTAAAGTGGAAATGAAGCAGTCAGTCAAGTTTACATTATTTATTAGACTGATTTCCAATAGAAAATATATAACAAACATGATTATTGTAACCATTTCAAATAAAAAAGGATGTTTTTGTTCTAGCTTTCAGAGCAAGGGTGCCGTCATCTTAATACCACAGTGTGTGTGTTGCCTGAGGAAAATAGATGAAGCAGAGGACTGACAGGGTAAGGTAAAGACAGAGACATTCAAAGATGGAAACTGGAAAGACATCAGAAGACAAAAGGTCTGATGTTATATGATTTTATAAGTGTGTTTGCTATTTTTTAGTATGGCTCTTTAATTACTGCTTTTCCAATTAACTTTATTAAAAGTAATGTTTTTGGTACCATAATTTCGATGAATATCCAACAGAAAAAACTGTCCAGATCAGCCTCCTGACAGCAGATGGACTCTGACATTGTGGTATCGTCGTACACCATCCACACTTACTCCAGGTAGTGTTTCCGACCCGCTCTTCACCACAAACCAGCAGATTCACGGTTTCATCCACCCTTAACGATAGAACTTTTTTGATCCCTCGCCGCATCGCTCAAATGCATAAGAAATAGGACGTACTATGTCATACACGTACACTGTCCAATGGAGCAACAAACCCTGTGATGTCACATGCTGTGGTATTACAAGATGGCTGCGTTTTCTTTAAAATAGTTCATTATTTCATTATTATTTCATTCAATAGTTAATTAGTACATTAATCGTGTTTTATTGAAGTGGAAATCAGTTTACTAAATAATGAAAACTGGACTGACTCCTTTATTTCTGTTTTAAAGCTCAAGAATTTTACAAGCTTGAAGGTTTGAAAATTTAAAAAAGTGAAGAATTTTAGAAATAAATATTTGTATTGTAACTTTGTATTGTAGTATTTGTTGGTCCTTGTAAAGCGTGAATCCAAGTGTGAACACCCTTAAAGAAGCCATTTCCATTATAAATGCATATCTGAGGAGTTCAGCTGACAAAAGAAGTTTGGGAACTTAACGCATCACTCACCTGAGTACAACAGCAGCAGGGGGTGGCTTTACAGGCAAATGCTGACAGAAAGATGGAGATGATAAACTCAAGGAAGGCGAATACCATTGATACACCACTGATTCCCCAGTAGAGAGTCTGAGAATTCAACATTAGCACAAAATAATTAGCACTCACACTGGTACAATCAGAAGTTCAGAATCTACCATCCTTGAGGATCATATAGCAATACAACATATTTATACTGAATTGAGTTTACAATTAATGTATAATGTCAATGCTTGCATTGTAAATGATCAGTAATAGTAAGAGATCTATAAACTACTTCTGAAAATGTTGGGAAAAGATTGGACAGATGAGTTCAGATTATGGCTTGACTTTTGTCAAGTGTTCTGACCACACAGTGATCTTACTGTAATTAATAAATACATGTGAATATAGAAGTTGGTGACATACCTTATACTTTGCCTCAATTTCATAACAAGAATAATCATTGCACCAAGTGTTTAATGGCCCTGAAACCAAATCCACTGTAATTATGATAAAGGAAATGCCTGCAGTTATAGCAGTGAAAATGTTCATTCCCAGAGAACCCTTCGCCTATATGTAGAAAAACAACAACAAAAAATAGATTAATAAATTAACACAGATTGTTAACACAAATGGAAAGGTATATGGAGAGTGATAAAAATACACTGCTTGACAAATATAAAATATACCCTCAAGCATCAATGATCAGGGTCCAAGCACCAATAGATGATTAATGTGTGGATGGTTAAGTGATATAATTTGGATACAATAGGATACAATTCTTAAAATGTCCTGCAGTCTGTGTATATTAACTTTAGTTAAAATTGGGTGTTGAGTTTAAGAGATAAAGTTCAATTTGTGAAAAATGAGCATTGACATTCCTTAAAAAAAATTGGTTCTCTGTGAATTACAGACACTGTTCCCCATACAATCTAATGGTTGTAAAAAGGAAAGAAGAAATCACTACAAACACAATGGCCTGGTTTCACAGACAGGGTTTAGCCTAAGACAGGATTAGTTCATTAAGTGCCTAAGGCCTTAGTTCATTAAGTGCATATAAGTAGCTTTTATAAACATTCACTAGAAAAAAAAAACATTACTGGTGTTCATCTTGACAAAACAATGGTACTGGAATATTTTAACATATGTAAGTACAAGTAACTTTCAGTTAAAACAGATCAAACATGCATTTTAGTCTGAGACTAGCTTAAGCCTTGTCTGTGAAACCAAGGCTAAAGGTTTCAAGTACCTCCAGTGCTTAAATCCCTAAAAATACCAAGTGTTGTGTACATACCAAACATAAACTGGAGGGTGAATTCAGTTTGTTTTCTGCAGCATTGGAGAGTGAGCCTGCGATAATGTACTGAGATCAGAGAGAAAGACACAAATCAAGACTTCTGCTGGAATATGTAACTTGTGTTATAAAAGACACAATGCTGAATTATATAATTGTTTCTTACGATGAGAGATCCCCAGTAAACAATACCACTAAAGACAGAGATGGATTCTGCATTAAGTGAAGACACGATTCCCAACAGGAAAGTCAACAGACCAGTCATTATCTGGACAGTCTGTGAAGGACAAGAGAGACATTTATAATGCAAGTAAAACAGTATAAAATTTGGAGAAACAATATAACATGAACAATATAATTTTGGATTTATGATTGTACTACAAAAATATCTAAGTACTCTTATTGCATAAATTCACTAATTTGTGTATAAAGCAAAGGTTTGCAACAAACATTCTTCTCTGTGATTGATACACTATAAAGTTTTACTATTTTACTCTGTAAATGATAAACCTTATATTAGGCAATAAGTCTTAATCTTATGCTTTGTTCATGTGTACATGTCATGCAACAGAAGGAGACAACAATGTAACAGAAGTATTTAGGTATTCAGGAGAGAGTCACTGGTGAGTATAACAGCAGTCTGAGTCTTTGCAGTCTTTGAAGCAGTAGCCTACTTCATGAAGCTTCGAAACCTTTACGAATCTTTTGTTTCGAATCAGTGTTTCGGAGCGTGTATTAAACCGCCAAAGTTTATTATAATTGTAGTTAATAGTCTCTTATTGACCTGTTTAAATGAGCCATCCATGAAACAAACAAAACAAGTGCTGAAAATTGATAAAAGAACATATCGACACTTGATATTTAATCTTATTAGTTAATTTCATTTAATAGATTTTACTTTAAATCAAATTTTTGTACTGTTTTTGTAAAATGTGTTTTTATGCAAATTTGAGTTGTATGAGTTTTTGCAGGGGTCACCAGCAGATGGCGTTTTGAACACTTCGAAACAGTGGGCCCTATCATAAAACTGGCGCAATGCTGCGGCAGGTGCGACGAAAGTGTCTTTTGCTAGTTTCAGCCCGGCGCAGTTATCGTTTTCACGTCCTGCGGCACGTTGTTTAAATAGCAAATGCATTTGCACCCATCTCTCTGAAAACAAGGTGTGTTCAGGCTCATTGTTGGTGCGTTACTATTTTGATGCAACTGAAATAGACTGCGCCATTGACCAACTGAAACCTGGTCTAAAGTCAAGTTCGCCTTGTAAATAGTGAATACGCCATGACGCAGGCGCAACTGGCTTTTAAAGGGAATGGGAGATGAGACTCTGATTGGTTTATTGCATGTTACGCCCAAAATACACCCATGACTCATTAAGAGAATAGACTGACCATTTTTCCCATCCTTAAACTAGCAAAAGTGGATTCGGACACGCCCTAAGGGCACTTGCTCCGTGCACTTTAGACCATGCTCTTAGATCGTTCAAATATGGCACAGTGAATCTTTTTGAGAATCATTTGGTTGAGTTGATTCAAAGTTTTGAAAAGCTTCATTTCTACCATCATTAATGGTCACTGACAACTGAGGCTAAAGACGGGTGACAGAAGACTGAAGATAGTGATCACTGTTAAGTAGTAGTGATGAAGCTTCAAAACCTTTACTAATCTTGTTTTGAATCAGTGGTTCAGAGCATATATAAAACTGCCAAACTCACATCTGGAACTGTAGTGTTGAGGGTGACTGTGACAATGTACCACTCCTTTTTCTTAAAGAGTTTATTCATGTACTTTCCAGACCTCACACTGACATATACACATAAAAATCAATTATTTGGGATTATGATCATTTTCTCACCCCAAGGGCTTTTGGTTGGCCTTTCAGAAATGCCTGAAGTCCATGAAGAGGTGAAACTCCTGCTGGCTGTTGTACAAAAACAGGCACAGGAGCATTTGTCCCAGTTCCAGCTGCTGTTGTTTGTGTTGGTGGTTGAAACTGGATGACGAGCGTCGAAGAGTTCACGGGTACAACAGTTTGAGACATTATTGGTTCTGAATCTGAAATTGACCTGATCAAAATCAAAGTAAATCAAGACTAGACATGATTATAAAATAGATTTTCTATGTAAAAATTTTTTTTCTGTTCATTAGAATATTTTATATTTATTAAAAACATGGTCTTCATGTTGTTGAAACACTTATGAATGCAGTTACGTATGAATACAGTAGTTATTACCATTGTTTAAATTATTGTCATCAATTATAGTTAGACCTTGAAAACAGAATAGGCAAACAGCACATGTTTAAATTGGTCTATAAATTATTTATATTTATGCCATTTATCAGATGCTCTTTTCCAAAGACACTTACAAAAGTGCACTACCAACCATTATAGATGATTACCAAATAAAGGAGATCCATTCGTTAATAAAAAAACATTACAGACATAACACAGATATCGGCATCTGTATAAAGACAGTCAGATAGTCAGTGCAAGTAAATAATTTGTTGATTTACCGTGGGGGAAAATCTTCTCTTCAGTTGGTTTACCGTACTCTGTAGTTGAGTTCACTCTTCTGAGATGAGCCGATGTAAGTAAGATGTCAGAAGAGTAACTGCTTATACTGTTACTCTTGAGAATCGGGAAGCAGATTGAGCTCAGCTGATTAGGAAGGGTGGCAAAGCTGGCACTTTCATAAGATAATGAAAAAATAAGATAATGAAACCATAAAAGATTAAATTCTGTCATTTATTACTCACCCTCATGTCATTCTTCACCTGTAAGACCTTCGTTAATCTTCAGAACACAAATTGAGCTATTTTAGATGGAATCGAGGCTCCGTGAGGCCTGCATAGGAAGCAATGTCATTTCCTCTCTCAAGATCCATAAAGGTACTAAAAACATATTTAACAATTTAATTAATAAAACATATTGAACAGTGGTTCAATATTAATATTATAAAGCAACGAGAATATTTTTGGTGCGCCAAAAAAAACAAACAAATAGCGACTTATTTAGTGATGGCCGATTTCAAAACACTGCTTCAGGAAGCATCGGATCATAAATGAATCAGTGTATCGAATCATGATTCGGATCGCGTGACTTTGGTGCTCCGAACAGCAGATTCGATACGCTGATTCATAACGCTCTGATGCTTCATGAAGCAGTGTTTTGAAATCGGCCATCACTAAATAAGTTATTTTGTTTGTTTTTTTTGGCGCACCAAAAATATTCTTGTCGCTTATAATATTAATATTGAACCACTGTACTCACATGAACTGATTTAAATAGGTTTTTAGTACATTAATGGATCTTGAGAGAGGAAATGTCATTGCTCCCTATGCAGGCCTCACTGAGCCATCGGATTTCAACTAAAATGTCTTAATTTGCGTTCTGAAGATGAATGAAGGTCTTACGGGTGTGAAACGACATGAGAGTGAGTAATAAATGACAGAATTTTCATTTTTGGGTGAACTAACCCTTTAACCCTATTCCTACCCCTAAACTTAACCCTACCCATAAGTTATCCCAAAAATCAGAGGGAAATGATAGATGAATAACACTGATGTAGAAGCACCAATTCATGATTTTAAGCCTAAACATGACATAATCTGTAAACAAATCTGATTGGTTGATTTGAATGTTGTTCCAGGATCAACAAAAATGTTGACCCAGGAACATGTTGAACAATATCAGCTTATGCACACGTGCCTGCACGCGGCTAGTCGCCGACCGGTTGCATCCAGCCGTAGCTGTGTTCTACATCGGCTGCACTGCAAAAAATGCTGTTCTTACTTAGAATTTTTGTCTTGTTTTTAGTCAAAATATCTTAAAGTTCTTAAATCAAGAAGCATTTTCTTGACAAGAACAAATTATTTTCTTGTTTTCAGGAAAAATAAATCAAAATTAAGCAAAATAATCTTAGTCCAAACTGAAAACAAGATTATATATCTTATTCTTGGTTTGAAATAAGATTATTTTGCTTACCCCATTGGCAGATTATTTTGCTTGTTTTAAGGAAAAACTTACTTAATTTTGACTTATTTTTCCTGAAAACAAGAAAATAATTTTTTACTTGTCAAGAAAATGTTTCTTGATTTAAGAACTTTAAGATATTTTGACTAGAAACAAGACAAAAACTCTAAGTAAGAACAGCATTTTTTGCAGTGTGCGGCTGGATGCAACTGATCGGCGAGAGTAGCCGCATGCAGGCGGGGAGGAGCTGAAAGCAGAGACGTGAAGTCGGACACTTTCTGCTTCCCACAGTGACGCTCACGCTGCGTTTGCATAATACACTGATGTTTCAGAGACATTTTCATTCAGTACTTTATTCTTGTAAAAACAGATGCTGTAAGCAGTACATAAAGTTAAACATAAGCATATATTATTTAAATACCAATGTAGTGGGGTCTATGTTTTTTTTTATAAACTTTATTTTGATAAACATGACACAATATAACATTGCAACTACATGAAAAGAGCTTTAACTGTTATAAAAATAGATTTGTGATCATTAGTGGAACTGGAGTTTTCAGAATAAACACAAAACACACGTGAACATTGTCATGCGGTGAATCCGGCCAATCGTAGAACAGCTGTGTCGTCATCAGCGCTCCTGCAGCTCCTCTTGAGAAACTGCACTGGCTGACTCAGGCGGCTTATCTCGAATCGCTCTTGTGGTACTTTGAAATCATACATCACAGTCACATGGCCTCAGCACTGTCTCAAGTAGGACAAAATTTCTTACCGGCATGCACTGCTTCAAGTCAGCCACCGATCGGTCTGTGCAGCGCTGCATCAAGTCCAACAAGCCTAGAGAGTCCAAAACAGACAGACATGTGACACCGATAATTTAAGATCGGTGCGGGACATCCCTAATATCGGTTTATTATGTTTAAAGAAAAAAGGAAGGCTATTTTGAAGAGTGAATGACACACAGTTCCCTTACTGTTGTTTTAATGAAGTTTTAATGAGATATATGTCTGTATGTCCTCCAGGAGATTGATATTCTCCTGCCAGGCTGTTGTTGTGAATAAGAATTTGTTCTTAAGTGACTTGTCTGGTTAAATACAAGTGAAAAGTAACAAACAAAAAAGACATAAATAAGCCATTTTTATATATATTCTGTATACTTTATTCTTACAGATTATACTTTATTAAGCAATTAGTTGTTTAAAACAATCTATTCAGTTTCACTGATGATTAGGCAAATTTCTTGACTTAAATAAAAATCATGAAATTGTATCTAGTCTTGAATAGTTGCTGTTTACATGTTTGTGATTTAAAAAAAATGCATTATTATCTGAACAGTTTTGTCTTTGCTGTCAAGTTCTCTTTAATGAAAGGACATTAGAGATAATGGACTGGAAATCACTGGGTAAAACCATGTGTCCCACATCAACTCTGTTTTAATATTCATACATTATATTCATTGTATTGTGGAGGATTTTCTACAGGAAGGTGATGCATTGAAGGGCTGCTGACCACAGATATCTGCAAGAAAAAAGCTATATTGTCAGCCTTCTTTGATTACAGATTACTTATTTATTGATATTGAACAATTAATGTACCCATTATTTAGTGATTTACACACTTCCAGTTCATACAGTGAAACAAAATTTAAAGCTGCAGTCCGCGATTTTTCCTCTTTGTCGCCATCTCTTGTTTGAAACATGCGATTGCAGTCATATGCGGAACAGTTATCTGTACATGCGTTGTGCGTCGGCACGGCTCGTCAGCGCGGATGAATCTAATGTTTGCTGTCAATCACCGCACCGGTGTGGATACTGAACTTCAGAATCACAGATTCTACGTCTTGAAAGTATGACCGATATAAGAATTTTCACTGGAAAACATCAGCTGAACAAGTAAGTAACATGTCTGCCACTTTTGTTTTGACCAACTGAGGAAAAAAGCATTAGGCCTACGATAAATCGCGTCGCCAATGATGATTAAATCTAACGATCGCTTAGCTCAGATCACGCCAAACCATGCAAATTATTATCAGCATTGCATGACTGTGTATTTTGTGTATATTAGCGTTACCTATAGATTTCAATTTCTGTAGCCACTCCACAGTCCAAAGTCTTTTGCTTTTTTGGCTACGGCTGAATATCCAGTTGTCACTGATGATTGTCATTTGGATCTTTCTGGATTACAATCCGCCATCAAAATGATAAGTTTAATTATTTCAGCTGCTGTTTGAAAAGGCTATAAATGATCCACTACCAGCTGCATCCTCACGTGAAAAAACGACTACCTGGACTCCTTTCTTTCTGTTTACAGACGTGACGCACAGAGGAACTGCTGCATGCTCAAATTTCCCGTGGAAATCCACCATGTCGCTCTTATTATAAATATTATTACAAGTTTACGTTATGAATCTAGACAAGATAATGAGATAGTTTGAACACTGGCTGGTTATGTACTTGTTCAAAAATTGATTTTGGAGTTACGGACTGCAGCTTTAAATAATACATTGTTTTGTGGATTTTATTTATTTATATATACCATTTTTGAGTATCATTTTACTCAAAGTCTAATTTAACTGGGCTTAAAAGCTTTTCTTACCTGGGAATTGTTAAGATCATGGAAGTGATTGTGCCCAAAACAACAGTGCTGTTGAGTTATAACTTGTGGAACAAACAGAACCTTTGAGAAAAATGCACAAGAAGCATTAATATGGGCAACGACACTGGCAGACAGTTTCAGTTTTACAGCTTTATAGACATCGGTGTAGTAGAAAAACAAATGACAGAAATCCTCCCGAAATGTCCTGGTGTGAAACCTTATGCTTTCATTTGGGCTTTTTTAAAAATAATGTCACAACTAAAAAACCACATGACATTTCTCAGTAGATGGTAATGTTGCTGTTTTTGAAGCGGTTAAACTTGCAGTTTTACTATTAGTAGAGACGTTGAACACTGTTGAGAGACGCACAGACTCGGGTAATTCACAGACACTTAATCTCTGTATATCAGTGGCTCAAACCTCCATTACTAGCTCTAAAATAATGTTTTAGAATAAGGGATGTGTAATAAAGTAGTTGCAAGAAAAGGTGCTTTAAGGACAAAAACCTGACAAATATCTTGAAACTAAATTTTAGCGTTTTTAAATAGAGAAAAATTGACTCCATTGAATTAGTAGTTACATGTTTCAGAGTGAAACGCTGTACTGTGATCATGTACACGTGTGCAGCTTATAATACCATGTTTTTAAAGTGTCTCGGTTCACAGTAAATGCTGCTTCTCAGAAACTCAATCTGTGCAAATGCTGTGAGTTTAACGTTTAATAATGCAATGTGTGAACACCCTTAAAAAAAAACATCATTATTTATGCATATCTGAGGGGTTCAGGTGACAAAAAAAATGTTTGGGAACCCCTGACTTGACGCATCACTCACCTGTGGAGTACAACAGCAGCAGGAGGTGGCTTTACAGGCAAATGCTGACAGACAGATGGAGATGATAAACTCAAGGACTGCGAATATCAGTGTTACAATACTGATTCCCCAGAAGAGAATCTGAGAAAGAGTTCAACATTAACACAATAATAATGACAAAATAATTGATAATTAGCACTCACACTGGTACAACGGAAATATTGGTGAAAAAAGACTGGACAGATGAGTGCAGATTATGGCTTGGCTTTTGTCATGTGTTCTGACCACACAGTGATCTTACTGTAATTAATAAAAGTTGGTGACATACCTTATACTTTTCCTCGATATAATAACAATCATAATAGTCGCAGTAACTGTTCAATGGCCCTAGAACCAAATCCAATGAAATTATGATGATGGAAGTGCCTGCAGTTAACATACTGAAAATGTTCATTCTAAGTGAACCTTTCACCTGTAGGTAGAAAAAAAACATAAAAAAGATTTGATAAAAATAGATTACAACATAAATAAATTCAGACCAGAACAAGATAATCCAAACAAAAGGAACTAAAACAAATATGTGCACACAACACCAGACAAACAACAAACAGTCATGAACTAATCAGGGTAACTATGGCAGCAAACAAGGCGGGTAAGACAACAAGGGAAACAGGAACTGAACACAGAAACAAATGGGAACAGAGAATACACTTCAACATAAGTCAATACAAACACAAGACACACCACCAGGATTATGACACTGACAATTTGAGCTGTTTACAAATTATGGTCACTGATGCCCATACACTTTTATGGAAGACAAATATCAGTACAAACACGATCGGTTTCAAGTACATCCGGTACAAGTGTTGTGTACATACCAAACACAAACTGGAGGGTGAATTCATTTTGTTTTCTGCAGCAATGGAAAGTGAGCCTGCGGAAATGTACTGAGAACAGAGAGAAAGACACAAATCAAGACTTCTGCTGGAATATGTAACTTGTGTTATAAAAGACACAATGCTGAATTGTATTATTGTTTCTTACGATGAGAGATCCCCAGTAAACAATACCACTAAAGACAGAGATGGATTCTGCAAAAAGTGTAGACACAATTCCCAACAGGAGAGTCCACAGACCAATCATTATCTGGACAGTCTGTGAAGGACAAGATAGTCTTTTATAAAGTAACTAAATCAATATAAAATTTGGCAGTGGCTATTTGCAGTAAGTGACAATAGCAGCATTTTCTTAGCGATATGCTATTTACACTAAGTGAAAATAGTGATAGATTATATTTACACCATGTAAAAGTGTCAGATATTTGCAATAAGAGTAAATAGTAATTAGATGCTATCTATACTTTGTATTGGCAGATACTATTTGCACCTCAGTATTTTTATTTATTAGGATGCAATAATATAATAGAGTGTAGGGCTGCACGATTATGACAAATCATAATTGTCGATTATTCCCTTGAAATTGTAATTGCGATTATTAATTACGATGATCACAATTTACATTGAATGATGTATTGAATAGCTTTATACCATTGTTTGAAGCATCTGCATGCCATATTTTCAAAAGAAAATAAGCTGAAAACAACTATACAATGGTTTGGCTTCTTCTTTAAATTAAAAAAAGACAAATATGCATGGTATCATAATGTTATACTAAAATTAAAATTAAAACAATGGGGAAAAAATCTTTAGATGACCTGTAGAAAAAATGTCATATATCCTGCGCCTGCTGTTTCCTGCTAGTCCCCACCAGAGGTCACCGGTTCACCATTGTCACCTTTTCATGGCACACACAGTCACACATCACTATGGACTACATTTCCCACAATTCCCCATCTAGGAACCAATCACACACTCTCACCTGTTTCCCATCAGTGACACTTTATAAGCTGCACCCAAACACACACACATTGCTGAGTATTGTTTAGCCTTGTTTTCACCCTTGTCTCTGTGTTCCTTGTTCCCTGCCTTGCCTGTGTTTTTGATCCTGGACTGTTTCTTTGTTTGATGATCGCTTGTTGCCTGTCTTGACCTTTGCCTGTGTTTTGGATTAATCTTTTGCCTTGCCCTCCTGTATCTGTTTGCTGGTGTTTGACCTCTGCCTGTATGACTACGCTCATTTTAATAAAGCCTGCATGTGGATCTCCCACTCTGACATCTAGTTCTCTTCGTTACAGAATACTCAGCCATCACCAAGATCCAGCGGCTTGTTGAGCATTCCCAGTGCAACTATGGATTCGGTCAACCAGCTACTAGCTCTGCGTCAAGGAGAGCTATCAATTGAGGATTATATCCACCAATTCTGTGAGTTGTCTTTTCTTGTTCCTTTTGATGAGGTGTTTTTGAAGGACATTTTTCATTTGGGACTCAATGAAACATTAAGATCCTGGTTCCCTGAAGGAACATTAAATTCCTCTCTGAGAGACTTTATGGACTATGCTTTAATGTTGTGTGGTTTACTGTTTACTGTGGAAGAGTCTCCGGCAGCAGCCGAGCTTGTACCATCGCAAATTTCTATTCCCTCTAGTCTAGTTATTACAACCCCAAAACTCTCTGTAATCCCAAATCCAGTAACTCTCTCGCTAGTTCCTGATCACATAATGGTGGCCGCATCGGATTCAGTTTCTGCATTTAAGACCATTCCAGAGCCTCATTACATCTCAGCAGACATCCAAGAGCCTTGTCACGTCTCAGCAGCCATGCTAGAGGCTCATTACATTTCATCAAATCTTCCAGAGCCTCGTCTCATCTCATCAGATCTTCCAGAGCCTCGTCTCGGAAGATCTTCCAGAACCTCTCCACGTCTTGTCTACCATCCCAGAGTCACATCCTATGGCAGTTGGCTTTCCAGAACCCTGCTCTGTTCCATCAGGGGAAACCAACCTCAAGCGTCAGAGGTTGGCATCCAGCATGGAGGATCCACCGCTGGTGTCAGTACATACTGCTGGTATCCTCAAACCAACTCATATTAGCCCTGTGCTTTATGCACCTTCCTGCTCTATAGTTCCCATACCTGAGCCAGTTCACAACATGGCTGCCACTTCAAAGACTGTTTACAACGTGGCTGCCATGTCAGAGGCTCCAATCAAGATGGCTGCCATTCCTGAGCCAATTCAAGTCACAGCTGACCTCCCAGAGCCTCGCCACGTCTCAGCTGACCTCCCAGAGCCTCGCCACGTCTCAGCTGACCTCCCAGAGCCTCGCCACGTCTCAGCAGACCTCCCAGAGCCTCGCCACGTCTCAGCAGACCTCCCAGAGCCTCGCCACGTCTCAGCAGACCTCCCAGAGCCTCGCCACGTCTCAGCAGACCTCCCAGAGCCTCGCCACGTCTCAGCAGACCCCAGAGCCTCGCCACGTCTCAGCAGACCTCCCAGCCTCGCCACGTCTCAGCAGACCTCCCAGAGCCTCGCCACGTCTCAGCAGACGAGCCCTCCCAGAGCCTCGCCAGCAGACCTCCCAGAGCCTCGCCACGTCTCAGCAGAGCCTCGCCACGAGACCTCCCAGCCTCGGTCTGTCCCTGCTGAAAAATGAAGTAGCTGGTTTTAGCTGGTCTCCCAGCATGGGTTAGCTGGTGTTCAGCTGGTCTCCCAGTCTCCTAGCTAACCAAAACCCCTCTAAAACCAGCTATGACCAGACTGGGAGACCAGCAAAAACCAGCCTGACCAGCTTAGGATGGTTTTAGCTGGATTTTTCAGCAGGGTATGGACAAGATGGCCGCCCCGCCAGTGTCTACAGACTATGCTCCAGTCGCTGAGCCCATTCCAATCCACGAGCCCGCTCCACACCATGAGTCTGTCCAATCCATGAGCCCGCTCCATTCCACTATCCGGCTTCAGAATCCACTCCTGCCCAAAGAAGTGTGGACCCTCCCAAAGAAATTTCAGAGAATCTCTCCGAGGCACCTGACCTGCTGTGGCTCTTTGAGGCTCTTGACCCGCTATGGTGCCTAGAGTCCCTGGACCCGCCCGGGCCACCTACCCTCTGTCACGTATCCTGCGCCTGCTGTTTCCTGCTAGTCCCCACCAGAGGTCACCGGTTCACCATTGTCACCTTTTCATGGCACACACAGTCACACATCACTCTGGACTACATTTCCCACAATTCCCCATCTAGGAACCAATCACACACTTGCACCTGTTTCCCATAAGGGACACTTTATAAGCTGCACCCAAACACACACACATTGCTGAGTATTGTTTAGCCTTGTTTTCACCCTTGTCTCTGTGTTCCTTGTTCTCTGCCTTGCCTGTGTTTTTGACCCTGGACTGTTTCTTTGTTTGATGATCGCTTGCTGCCTGTCTTGACCTTTGCCTGTGTTTTGGATTAATCTTTTGCCTTGCCCTCCTGTATCTGTTTGCTGGTGTTTGACCTCTGCCTGTACGACTACGCTCATTTTATTAAAGCCTGCACGTGGATCTCCCGCTCTGACGTCCAGTTCCCTTTGTTACACATGAAAAGTTATGTAAGTGGATTTTTTTTTTTTTTTTTTTTTTTTTTTTGTATTTGTGCCTTTTGAACTATTACATAATTGTGTCATCCGTAATTGTAATCACTATTAGAAATTCAATAAATTGTGCAGCCCTAATAGAGTGTAAATGATTATATTTATTAAAATTATTAAATGGATGCTGCCTTGTAGGGAGGGTTTTATTCTCCCAATAACTTCCCCTAACCCTACCCTACAAACACTTTTAATATTATTTAACACTCGCTTGCAGTTTATTTCCAATTTTAGAAGATTATTTTCAGGATGTTGAATTCTGCCCATCTTTTTTTTTTTTTTTTTTTTTTTTTTTTTTTTTTTTTTTATAAACGTGAGTGGCCCAACCAGACATTGGTGGGCAGAGCTAGTGTAAATAGCATTTACCAACAAGTGATGATATTTGCACTTAGTGTAAATAGACACTACGATAAAAAGTTTTGGGGAACATTAAAAGCTGTACTAAAAATGAACTTGTAGGCTACTCCAAAAATATCCAGGTACTCTGATTGCATGAAATTACATACTGATTTATGAATGAGCAAAATTTGTCCATTACGTTACTTTTTTTGATAGTTTCCAACTCCTAAATCATTCTTCTCTGTGACTCTGATACACTATGATACAATTTATGATTTTACTCTGTAAATGATAAACCTTATCTTATATTTCCTGCATTGTCACCAAGGCATTGAATCACATTCTTCAATAATAATAAAAAAAAAAGTGTATGCTTTGTTCATGTGTGTACTACTCATTTTTTTTTTTTTTGTAATTTATTCATATACTTTCCTTATCTCACACTGACATAAACCCAAATAATTTTATGATTTTTTTTTTTATGTGTGTATGATCAATTTCTCACTCCAAGAGCTTTTGGTTGGCCTTTCAGAAACGCCTGAAGTCCATGAAGAGGTGAAACTCCTGCTGGCTGTTGTACATAAACAGGCACAGGAGCATTTGTTCCAGCTGCTGTTGTTTGTGTTGGTGGTTGAAACTGGATGACGAGCGTTGAAGAGTTCACGGGTACGGCAGTTTGAGACATTCTTGGTTCTGAATCTGAAACTGACCTGTACAAAATCATAGTAAATTGAGACAGGATATGATTATAAAATAGATTTATGTAAACAAACTTTCCCATTTATTTATTAAAATATTACATATTCATTATTTTTATTATAAATGTGGTCTTCATGTTGTTGAAAAACCTATGAATGCACTTATGTCAATAGTAGTTATTACCATTGGTTAAATTATTGTTTACTAGAATAACTCTATTAGACCTTGAAAATGGAGATTAGGCTATATGACAAACAGCTCATGTTTAAATTGATCCACATCATTAACATTTAAAGCATTTAGCAGATCCTCTTTTCCAAAGACACTTACAAAATTGCCCTACCAACCATTACAGAGGATAGACATTTGTATAAAGGTAGTCAGATAGTCCGTGTAAGTGTATAATTTGTTGTTTTAAAAAAAATAAAACCGGAATAAATCTTCTCTTCAGTTGGTTACCACACTCTAGTTGAGTCGACACAAGTAAGATGTCAGAGTAACTTCTAATACTTTTTCTCAGACTGAACAAGAAGCAGGAAGCAAGAAGTGAGCTCAGTCTTTAGGAGGGGTGGTTAAACTAGCCATTTCATAAGATAATAAAACCACACAAGACAATAATTAACTGAAGGACTCATAAATGTTTGTTGTTCTTAATAGCAAGCAATCTGCATGCTAGTTTGGAAACAGGCATGTAAATACTGGATGTAGCAGTAGCTACTTTCTGCCTTATTAAAGGGTTAGTTCACCCAAAATGAAAATTCTGTCATTTTATATCTGTCATTACCCTCATGTCATTTTCACACCCGTAAGACCTTCGTTAATCTCCGGAACACACATTAAGATTTTTGTTGAAATCGAGGCTCCGTGATGCGCATAGGGAGCAATGACATTTCCTCTCTCAAGATCCATAAAGGTACTAAAAAACATATTTAAATCAGTTCATGTAGTACACTGGTTCAATATTATATTATAAAGTGACCAAGACTATTTTTGGTGCACCAAAAAAAAAAATAAAGACTTATAAAGTGTGGCCCGATTTCAAACACTGCTTCAGGAAGCTTCAGAGCACAGTGATCATGATTCGGATCGCGTGTCAAACCGCCAACTGCTGTATCACCATGACTTTGGCGCTCCGAACTGCTGATTCATAATGCTCCCGAAGCTTTCTGAGAACAATGTGCATCAGGTGTGTTTTGCTTTTTTGTTTTTAATTAATTTTGAAGCCCTGTGAACTTTATCCGTTACATATTATATTGTTATCTTAATGCTATCATATTTGTGCAGGGAATCAGCTTACTTCTTTGTAAACAGAAAAAAGCCTGACAATGTCACTGCTAAAGACCTACAAGTATTGTGGTATTCCGCTATGTTTCTCCTGACACGCTCCACTCGTACAAATCGGGTTTAGCGAAAATCCCGAGCTTCCCACTCATGTTCACGACATTGTGGTGGCGTCATGTGCGTTCAGCTCGTAAGATGATATTTTCGACATGACTTGAACGCACCAATTCTCTTCTCCCCCAATGAATCTTTTACTCGCCAATAAGAGTGCACTTTCCTGTATGGAAGGTGGGACTAAACTTTTACAGCCATCAGAAAAAGTGTTTTGCTCCCACCATATTTGCATACATTTAAATATAGGTTCACACTCTTAAAATAACAACAGTAATGAACACATTTGTAATGTCCAGTTAATGTTCACAATTAAGTGCTTTTCATCATTGACAGGTTTATTTAACCAAGTTTACTCAGGGTTACATAAAGATAATAAGTTTTATCATAGCATTCATACTGAACTTGCCTGTCCTTGTATTTGGGATCCACTAAAGTTCAATGCGTCGAGTGGCTCAATCTCAATCTACTAAAGCATCTATCCACTGCCTCTGACTATATTCTGATTATAAACTAAGTATTACAGTATTTATGCTCAACACCACAAGCAAGCAAGTGACATTTCACCGGAAGTTTAATATAAGTTGGCTGTATTATTGGGAAGTTCTAAAGAACGATCTTGCATATAGTCAATTCTCAATCAGCATGAATGACCTACAATGGCGACATTTTCATAATCACGACAAAATGAAGAATACTGCCCTAAACTCACTAGCAGAAAGGCAGCGCGATATAAACAAACCAGACTAGAACTAAACACGCCGTGATGGCTTCACATTCACTATATCTACTGCCTCGATGCAATTCGGTAGAAAAATCGCTGTGCAGTGATGCTAAGCAATGACATTGGGTAAACGTCAGAACTCTAGATGTCTGTAGTTAAAGCAATAGCAGTCACATTTGATAAAAGATCTCACTGGTGGTCCCGCACCTTATTGTAAAGCTACGGTATAACGGTTTCTGATAGGTAGTGTCAAGAAGGCAGAGCATACTGTGGCTCCAAAACTCCAAAGAGATGAACAAATTAACAGTTAGCCTCTGTAATATTTGAGCCTTGTCGCTCTCCAGAGAAAATTCTCCATGTCCTCCAGGTGTGTTGCTTCGTTGTAGTCTTAGTCTGAGTTACCTGAGTGAACTCCCTGTATTTCATTGAGTTTTTGTTGTTTTGAGGTGCCGTATCAAACTGGTAATATTGAACACAGCTCTGTTGCTTCCCACCTCATGAAATGCTCCATTGCCGATACTGAAAATGGCTGTTGAATTGCTTTCATATTCCAACTGAAAATAATTCCACACTGCAGGCATTTATCCAAGTATTCCTGCCACAAATTGTGTTCTCCTTTAGGACACTTGTTCAATGGCTGACGTAAAATAAGGATCAGGCTTAATAGAGCTGATATAGATCTGTTCTTTGATCAGCCCAGATAATTTAAGATCGTGCGGGACATCCCTAATATCTATATTTATATCTGTTTCCTAGTTTAAAGAAAAAAGGAAGGCTATTTTGAAGAAAGAATGACACACAGTTCCATCACCCCTTGTTTTATTGAAGACATATGTCTGTATGTCCTCCAGGATATTGATATTCTCCTGCCAGGCTGTTGTTGGAATAAGAATTTGTTCTTAAGTGATTTGTCTAGTTAAATACAGATGAAAGATAAAAAAGACTAAATAAGCCATTTAATATATTCTGTATACTTTATTCTTTACAGATTATACAGTGTTTTGAACAACTAATTCCTTAATAATCTATTCAGTTTCACTGACGATTAGGCAAATGTCTTGTCTAACTAAAATTTAACTTTAACTTAACAAAAGAAAGAAAGTCTTGAATAGTTATTGTTTACACATTTGTGACTTAAGAGAAATCTGTAATTATTATCTGATCAAATGATTTGTCATGTTCTCTTTTTAATGAAAGGATATTTGAGATAATGGACAGGAAATCACTGGGAAACTCATGTGTCCCACCTCAACTCTGTCTTATTATTCATTCTTTAAATTCAGTGTATTGTGGAGGAACTTCGGCAGGATGGTGATGCGTTGAATTGTCGTTGACCACAGATATCTGCAAGAAAAAACAATCTATATGATCAGCTTCCTTGATTACAGATTACTTATTGTTGATAATATTAAACAGTTTGATGAAACCCATTACTTTTGCTTTTCACACTTTCAGTTCATATATATTTACACTAAATTCAAATTATACTTTGGACTTTGAGTAAAATGGTACCTTCCACAAACATTTAAACTGGGGTTACAAGCTTCTCTTACCTCTGGGTTGTTAAGATCATGGACATGATTGTGCCTAAAACACAGGGTTGTTGAGGTAAACTTGTGGAACAAACGCCACCTTTGGAAAATGAACAAGAAGAGTTTTATGCCTTACTATGAAATGACATATATTCAATGACACTGGCAGACAGTTTCAGTTTTACAGGTTTTTAGACATCAATGTACTTCAAATAGAGAAGAAAAAAGCAAAAGACAGAAATCCTTCTGAAATTACCTGTTGTGAAACCTTATGCTTTCACATGGATATCTTAAATAATTTTACAACTAAAAGAGTAGATGGTAATGTTGCTGTTTTTGAAGCAGTTAAACTTGGAGTTTGCTTTAGTATACTTGCTGCTGAACACTGTTGAGAGACCGCACAGACTCGGGTAATTCACAGACGCTTACACAGTGTCTACACCGGACGCAAGTGACGCGATGCGTCAAAAGACAATAGAATCCATTATAATCAGTGATACTGTCAACACTGGATGCGGCGCGACATGACGAATTCCCATTTCTGATGTAGTCCAAGAGCTTTTCAACAGTCATCTTGTCACATCTGGTGTAGACACAGTGTTAATCATTCTCTGCATATCAATGGCTCAAACCTCCCTTACTAGCTCTAAAATGATGCCATCTTCAAACTGTCATGAAGTTTTGATTGTGGTATCCCTAACATCAGCTCAAATGCATAAGCAATAGGAACAATTATGGGCTCAACAGTCCTTTTAAGTTCGTCTTCCTCCATTTCAAAACAAGCATGTGTTCAAAAAGTAAAGAATGCTTAATTACTTCACTGTCAAATGGAGCGAACAAACCCTGTGACGTCACACGCTGTGATATTACAAGATGGCAGTGCCCATACTCCAAAAGCTAAAACAAAACATCCTTTTTTAAAAAAAAAAAAAAAAAATGGTTACATTTATCGCATTGTTTTTATTGAAATGGAAATCAGTTTACTAAATATGCAAAATTGACTGGTTCATTTCCACTTTAAAGCTCAAAATCTGTATGTTAAAAGCTTGAGGATTTGAAAGCAAAGAATTTAAGAAATATATAATTTGTATTGTAACTTTAAATTTGTAGTATTTGTTGGTTCTTGTAAACATGAACCCCGTGTGAACACCCTTAAAGAAGCCATTTCCATTATATGCATATCTGGAGGTGTTCAGCTGACAAAAGAAGTTTGGAACTTGATGCATCACTCACCTGTGGAGAACAGCAGCAGGTGACTTTACAGGCAAATGCTGACAGATAGATGGAGATGATAAACTCAAGGACGGCAAATATGAATGTTACACTGCTGATTCCCCAGAATAGTGTCTGTGAGAGAATTCAACATTAACACAAATAATAATGACAAAATAATTGATAATTAGCACTCACACTGGTACAATCAGCAGTTCAGAATCGACCATCCTTGAGGTTCATATAGTAATACAACATATTTATACTGAATTACAATTAATGTATAATGTCAATGATTGCATTGTAAATTATCAGTAGTATAAACTACTTCTGAAAATGTTGGAAAAAGACTCGACAGATGAGTGCAGATTATGGCTTGACTTTTGTCAAGTGTTCTGACCACACAGTGATCTTACTGTAATTAATAAATAAATGTGACTATAAAAGTAAGACATACCTTATACTTTTCCTCAAAATAATAACAAGAATAATCGTTGCACCAAGCGTTAAATGGCACAAAAGCCAAATCCAATGAAATTAAGATAAAGGAAATGCCTGCAGTTATAGTGCTGAAAATGTTCATCCCAAGTGAACCTTTCATCTGTAAAAAAAAAAAACATAAAATAGATTAATAAATTAACAAGAACTTTAGGTTTAACACAGATGGAAAAGTATATGGAGAGTAATAAAAATATATTCCTTGACATAAATAAATAAAATATAACCCAGCATCAATTATCAGGGTCCAAGCACCAATGGCTCATGTGGATGATTAAGGGATATAATTGAAATTTTTCTTTAAAAAATAATGTAGTTTTAGAGCAAACAATACACAATTTGATGTGAATTCTCAAAATGTCCTGCAGTCTATGTCTATTAACTTTAGTTAAATTTGAGTGTTGCATTTAGGAGATAAAGTTCAATTTGTAAAAAAAAAAAAAGTAAAAAAGGCATTGCCATTGCTGACAAATTTTGGTTCTGTGAATTACGGTTCACTGATGCTCATACACTTTTATGGCAGAAAAATAAGGAAGAAGAATCAGTACAAACACAATAGGTTTCAAGTACCTCCGGTACAAGTGTTTGTACATACCAAACCAAACTGGAGGGTGAATTCATTTGTTTTCTGCAGCAATGCAGAGTGAGCCTGCGATAATGTACTGAGAGCAGAGAAAGACACAAATCAAGACTTCTGCTGGAATATATAACTTGTGTTATAAAGACACAACACTTCATTATATAATTGTTTCTTACGATGAGAGATCCCCAGTAAGGAATACCACTAATGACAGTGATGGAAGCTGTACAAATTGTAGACACGATTCCCAACAGGAGAGTCAACAGACCAATCATTATCTGGACAGTCTGTGAAGGACAAGAGTCTTTATAACACAAGTAAAACAGTATTACATTTTAACTATATAACATAAACAATATACATTTATAACAGCTGTAGTTATGGATGTATGATTGTACTACAAAAATATCTAGCTACTCTTATTGCATAATTTCACATACTAATTTAGCTTTCACATTTAGCTTGCAACTCCAAAAACATTCTTCTCTGTGACTGGTACACTATAAATTTTTTCTATTTTACTCTGTAAATGATAAACAGTATCTTATATTGGTATAATTTCTGCATTATCACAAGGCAATGTCACATTCTTCAATAAACAAATGTGTTTGCTTTGTTCATGTGTACCACTCCTTTTTTTCCCCTAAAGAATGTATTCATGTACTTTCCTCACCTCACACTGACATATACACATACAAATTATACAATTATTTGGGTTTATGATCAATTTCTCACCCCAAGGGCTTTTGGTTGGCCTTTCAGAAATGCCTGAAGTCCATGAAGAGGTGAAACTCCTGCTGGCTGTTGTACATAAACAGGCACAGGAGCATTTGTCCCAGTTCCAGCTGCTGTTGTTTGTGTTGGTGGTTGAAACTGGATGACAAGCGTTGAAGAGTTCACAGGTACGACAGTTTGAGACATTCTTGTTTCTGAATCTGAAATTGACCTGTACAAAATCATAGTAAATAGAGAGTAGATATCTTTATAAAACAGATTTATGTAAACAAACTTTCCAGTATTTTATATTTATTATAAAACATGGTCTTCATGTTGTTGAATGTAGTTACATCAATAGTAGTTATTACCACTGGTTAAATTATTATCATCAACTAGAATTAGACCTTGAAAACAGAGAATATGCAAACACCTCATGTTTAAATGTTGATCCATATGATTTACGACATTTATCAGATGCTCTTTTCCGAAGACACTTACAAAAGTGTCCTACCAACCATTATAGATTATTGCCAAATAAAGGAAATCCATAAATTAAAAAAAGCAGACATAATGCAGAGATAGACATCTGTATAAAGATAGTCAGTGTAAGTAAATAATTTGTTTTACCGAAAACAAATCTTCTCTTCAGTTGGTTTACCGCACTCTGTAGTTGAGTTCACTCTTCTGAGATGAGCCGATGTAAGTAAGATGTAATAAGAGTAACTGCTGATACTGTTTCCCAGAATGAAACGGGAATCAGGTGGAGATCAGGTGGTTAGCCACAAAAGACAATAATTAACTGAAGTATTCATAAATGTTTTTGTTGTTTTTTTACAGAAAGTAATCTGTATGCTGGTTTGGAAACAGGCATGTAAATACTGTAGAACAAAATTTGATATTTACATTTACATTTATACATTTAGCAGAAAGTGACTTACAAGTGAGGAATACAATAAGCGAGTCATTGTGAATCAATAGACACAAGAAGAGCTCACAACACAAGTTTCAGACATTGCTTAGAATAGCATAAACTAGAATAGGGAGGGATTAAAGGAAGAGAAAGCTTCTTTTTTTTAAAAATGAGATTAAGTGCTCTAGAAAGAGATGAGTTTTCAGCTGTCTTTTGAATATTGCCAGAGATTCTGCATTCCAGATGGAGGTGGGAGATCATTCCACCAGCAAGGAACAGTGAACAAAAATGTTCTGGAGAGTGATTTTGTGCCTCTCTGTGAAGGTCACAAGCCTTCACTCATTTAGTGATTGCAGGCTTCTGGTAGGGATGTAGCCTCGTAAGAGTGAGTGGAAGTAGGAGGGTGCTGAGCCTGTGGTAGATCTGTAAGCAAGTGTCAATGCCTTGAACTTGATGCAAGCAAAAAGTGGTAGCCAGTGCAGAGAGATGAAGAGAGGTGTGACAGGCTCATTAAAGACAAGACATGCTGCAGTGTTCTGAATCAGTTGTAAAGGTTTGATTGTGCTTGATGGCAGTCCAGCCAGAAGAGCATTGCAGTAATCAAGCCTAGAAATGACCAGGACGAGAAGTTGTGTTGCATGCTTTGTTAGAAAAGGCCTCATTTTCCTGATGTTGTATAGTGCAAATCTGCACAACCAAGCTGTCTTTACAATGTGTTGTTTAAAGTTCAGAAGGTCATCAAAAATTACTCTGAGATTTACTCCGAGTACCTAGCTGGATGGTGAAATCATGGTGAAGAGTGGAATTGGCATGTAAGACAAGAAGCTCTGTCTTTGCCAGGTTGAGCTGGAGGTAATGTCCCTTCATCCATGCCGAGATGTCCACCAGACAGCTAGAGATTCATGTAGATACTGTGGGATCATCTGGATGAAATGAAAAGAAAAACTGTGTGTCATCCGCATAGCAATGGAGAAACCATTAGCCTGTATGATGGGACCCAGTGATGTAGTGTATATGGAGAAAAAGACGGGTCCAAGAACTGAACCCTGAGGAACTCCTGTGATCAGTTGATGAGCTTTGGATACCTCCCCTCTCCAGGCACCCCTGAAAGTCCTACCTGTGAGATAGGATTCAAACCAGAGAAGTGGAGTACCTGTGATGCCCAGTGATGAGAGGGTGGACAGAAGGATCTGATGATTCACCTTGTCAAAGGCAGCAGATAGATCGAGCAGAATGAGAACTGATGATTTGGAATCAGCCTTCGCAATCTGCAGGGATTCAGTGACCGACGGTAATGCAGTCTCAGTTGAATGACCGCTCTTGAAACCGGATTGGTTGATGTCCAGCTGGTTATTCTGTGAGAGGAAAGATGGTAGCTGGTTGAAAACAACCCGCTCAAGTGTTTTCGCTATGAATGGTAGGAGTGAGACAGGTCTGTAACGGTCTACAAGTGACGATAAATAACAATGATCAGCACAGCAGGATTTAAAATGCCATAGTGAAAGCAGATACAGTGGGTACCGGCAATAATAATAATAATAATAATAATAATAAAGCTGCAAATAGCGATGAAAGGGCCCTCGGGCGCCACCTGTTGGCCTTAGGAAAACTGTGAACAATGGGCGATATTCATTTGATGATGATGATGATTGAGTACTTTATTTCGTGCCATAGAAATAAAAGTATTGTACACAGAAAAATGAATATATTGTACAATATTATACATTATACCCACATTGGGTAAAGAAAAAAAACAAACAAAAGAAATAATCGGAATAACAGTATTTATAAATATATTTCAGACATGTTCACAGTTTATCTATTATTATAGCTCGAAAAGAAGTGGGAAGAAGACAAACTTATTTAACCCCACCCCCTATTTGTCCTAATGAATGGTTACCAATATAAAGAACAATATAATTATATACAATATCTGACCTATGTCTGACTCTATCCATTTAAGCGGATAGAGGAGAAATATGGCAAAGTCATTTTGAAGCACCACACTTCCTGTTGCCAGCAGGTGGAACTTTGCCTATAAATGAAAACTGGCATGTTGATGTCTTTAAGTCAGGACTCTTTTGGGGCAGATCGGACATTGTATGCCTGAGTTACGACAGCTTCCTCCTTCATGACGAAACATCAAACTTTGTCAGGCCACCACGGACACGCCCTTCAGCCAAAACTCAAGATCTTTGCAAATTAACATCAATAAGGCCTTAAGATTAGACTGACCAAATATGAAGTTGTTCTGGTTAAATCTCAATGAGCTAATCACAGTGCAAAACATGTAATTTCCAGATGCCCGCAGGTGGCGCTATGACTGTAATTGAATATTGCCATGTAGATGTCTTCAGGCCAGCACTCTAATAAAACATGTGAAGTTTGAGGTAGATCGAACATTGTATGTTACAACAACTTCCTGTTTCATGGCGAAACATCGAAATTCGTCAGGGTGCCACAGACACACCCTTCAGTGAAAACTCTAGATCTTCGCAATTTAACGTCACAAAAGCCTTTAGATTAGACCTACCAAATATGACGTTGATCTGATTAAAGCTCTAGGAGGAGTTTTTCCCCCACATCTCAGTGTGGAGCTCCTTAAATTGGCCTAAATATTTTCAACACGGGCCTATATAAATTCCTGGGACAGTTAAACTTATGAATTATTGCAGGTTTGAATTGAGAGATGAGTGTTTGTATTCTGTGTCTGGGATGTAAAATTAAGAGGATGCAGCATCAGTAAAGACGTTAATAATATGAACCTGCTTTGATCCATAATTCAGAACTAATTCAAAAAGACATTGTAGTTATTACTGCTTATTTGTTTTCATTTGTCACATTCCTTTGTTCAGTTTCCCGCCACTCATCTGTCTCCATGGTAAACGTCATTATTAGTTCATTCTGTTCAGCTGTGTAATTCATTACCTTGTTCGTGCATATATATATAAGTCCCTCCTGTTCAGTCACTCCTTGTTCGTTCACCATTATGTTAAATGTGTGTTGCATCTTATTGTCTGCCTGTTGGAATAATCATAAAAACCTGTTTGTTTTTTTTTTAATTTTCTTCATCAGTGTCTGTCTTCCTGCAACCACTGTGAAAACAGCGCAATTTTTTATTATAAGCAGAAAAGCTTTTGTAGTGATGGACATCCATCTAACCATTTACATATAGCATATGTGCTAGGAGTGAAGTGATGAACAATTTTTGTCAGGATGAGTAATTCTAAGTGTGGGTGTTCCTCATAATCAAATTCTTTGCTTTACAATAAATGATATCCTGCAAAGTGGATTTGAACACTTTTTTTCCCTCTGCAGTGCATAGAAAAATTAAACACCTTTGTAAATGCCAGGTATGTGATGTTCACTTATATATTTGATCAGGATTTGTTTACAGGTATGAGTATTAAAATGTGCTTTTGACCCTCATTTCTATTTGGATTATATTTTTAACTATAATGTAAATAAATTACAAACAAAAAAATATTTATTTTGTCCTCACATTCTTTCTTGTAGTTCCCTCTCAGTCACATTAGGGAGGGTCATTGTCTCCTCAGGTGTGAATCACATCATTATTCATGATCATTCACGCCTACTCACATTTGGCCTTTCTAAACAAAAACTGTCTTAAATCAATATATTAATTTATGTGAATGAGTAGGCAAGGTGATTTTCACATTATTTTTTGAAAAACCATTCTAGTCTACAAGATGCAATATTCAAAAGACTTGTGAACAAATGTTTGTTATGTTTTATGGCCTTATTTCAGTGACTTAAAATGAGTGTTTTCAACAACCACGCATCAATGTTATTTTCTCAAAATTATAAACGTGTACATTCATGTTCACATATTATTGTAGCAGAGTTTGTGCTGAATACAGCGTAATCAGACTTTATTTATTAATATGTTTGTAAGCAACTGTACTGCGTATTGCTGAAATGTGCCATGTTGCACCACGTTATCAGCCAGGTAGAACAATTATCCCAAACACTTTAGATAGATTCACAAATAACCAGCCTGATCTGTCTCAGCTGATCAATGTACCCAAACACTCAAATGAACT
>JAOTNS010001261.1:0-126331 GCA_028476615.1 Culter alburnus
GAACAGAGCCCACGAAGTTGACAACCTGCATCAGTTGTGGAAAGAGTTTCTCACCAAACAAATCTTAGGATCACATGAGAGTGTCCATACAGGGAGAGAAATAGCGTTCAACATGTGTCAGTGTTTGGGAAAGTAGTTTCTCATAAGTAAACAAACATCTTGGATCACATGAGAGTTCATATGTCAGGAGAGAAGCCGTTCACATGATGATCAGTGTGGGAAGACTCAAAACAAAAAGGATATCTTAAAGAACACATGAAAGTTCATACAGGAGAGAAGCCACACACATGTGATCAATGTGGGAACAGCTACAGTCAATCATCCGCCTTAAAGGTGCCCTAGAACTTTTTTAAAAGATGTAATATAAGTCTAAGGTGTCCCCTGAATGTGTCTGAAGAGTTCAGCTCAAATACCCCACAGATTTTTTTAAATTATTTTTTTAACTGCCTATTTTAAGGCATATTAGAAACGAGCCGATTTCAGGTTGCGGCCCCTTTAAATCGCGCAGTCTCCCCCCCTCCTGAGCTCTCGACTCTATCACAGCATAAAGTTTACACAGCTAATATAACCAAAATGGATCTTTTTACAAGTGTTCGTCATGCATGCGTCGGATTACGTGAGTATTGTATACTGTTATATTGTTTACATTGATTTTGAATGAGTTTTGATAGTGCTCCGTGGCTAACGGCTAATGCTACACTGTGGAGAGATTTGTAAAGAATGAAGTTGTGTTTATGAATTATACAGACTGCAAGTGTTTAAAAATGAAAATAGCGACGGATCTCTTGTCTCCGTGAATACAGTAAGAAAACAATGGTAACTTTAACCACATTTAACAGTACATTAGCAACATGCTAACGAAACATTTAGAAAGACAATTACAAATATCACTAAAAATATCATGTTATCATGGATCATGTCAGTTATTATTGCTCCATCTGCCATTTTTCGCTGTTTTCCTTGCTTGCTTACCTAGTCTGCACATCCAGACGTTCTGCCCTTGTGTAATGCCTCAATCATGGGCTGGCATATGCAAATATTGGGGCGTACACCCCGACTGTTACGTAAAGTCGGTGTTATGTTGAGATTTTGTGTTCTTCGGAGGTCTTTTAAAAAGAGATTTATATAAGAAGGAGGAAACAATGGAGTTTGAGACTCACTGTATGTCATTTCATGTACTGAACTCTTGTTATTCAACTATGCCAAGGTAAATTCAATTTTTGAATCTAGGGCACCTTTAATGAGTCGTTCTGCTATAGAACAAGGAAGCACTGCACTGTTGAGCAACTTTCTGTACACTGTGCTAGGGTCTGTGAAGATCTGGATACCAGAGGAGAAAATAAGCATATATGCAAACTCCTCACCTTTCAGTGAGAACTCACCTTTTTGAGATCAAAATATGTCAGCTATGGGATTTGCATAGATCCAATGAGAGTTTTTTTTATGTGGGTTTTTTTTATGTCATCTCATCTAACCATACCCTTGTACTTGCAAGGGTAAATAAAGAACTGGTTGTTTCAAAAAGTACTATACAGTGTTTCCTTTACTATTTACTTTAAAAACATGTGTATAATGGGTAATATTTAATGTATTTGAGGTCTGAGATGTGGCAAACAGTATTGCCATCTAATCAGCCAACATTGTCTTAAGTTTTTATTTTTGAAAAAAAATGCTGTTATCATTGGGGTGTTTGTTCAATAAAATTCGAATTGTACTCTAAAAGTTGATGACTTGAAAATTATGATGATTGTCATTTATATTGACTATTTGGCAAAATCAGAGAAAAATATAATTTGCATAATAATTTGGAACGCAGTGTATTTAGCACAGATTTCACAAAACAAAGCATGAATAGATCCGCCAGAAGGTCCGTGAGCTTGGCAGATTCATAATTACATTACGCAAAAAATGTCCACCTGCAACTCTGGAAGATGTTAATTAAAAAGATTACTTGCACAACTCAAATCTAGACCATACATTTGAGTGAGGGTGATTTGACCTGAATGACTTATTTTAAACTATTATTCTGCAGATATAAACCGTGAGGATGACGGAGGTACAGGGAAACCAGGTCCCCATCCTGTACCTCTGCCTCAGGATAATGTCCTGGACGTTTCTCTCTGGCGGGACGAAGCCACGAGTGAGCTGTACCTTGGAGATGATGTGGAGCTCACTCACCTAAAGGCCTTTATCTGTGATGGTGGGAGAGGAAAGCTGAATTCCTCCACATACACCACTGTGAAGATACACAAATATAATGAAACACATTAGCTGCTTCTCCAGAACTAGGGATGCACAATATTGAATTTATGCCAGCATTTAACATTTTAACTCATTTTGGCTGATGCTGATATACATATCTTCCTTTGAAAATAATCATTTACAAGGAGTCAGGTTTGTGTTATATTGTGTCACAGATATCTACAAGCCCATACATTCACTGTGCTTTTTAGGGGATGTAAACCTAAGCGTAAATTGTCTTTTTGTTAAAATCCAGATTGCCGAAAGGGAGGAAGTCACGCGCCTCATTAAAGTCATCGGCGTATCCAGTCAGCATGGAAGTCTGACACTTCTGTGCAGTGACTTCGATGAGTTTGTCATTCCCACCACACTGTACCATGGAAGTGTGGACGACCTCATTGAGAAACTTCCAGTCCACCTAAAAATTACATGTCCATAAACGTGTTATGGAGATCAGTTTTGTGGATAAAGATTAAAATCTGAATAGTTATTTCATTTTACATTGTTTCATTGTTCAATTAGTTTAAATTTTATAGTAATAGTTAGATTGTTTACATTTTTAGTAGTAATAGTTTAGCAGTTCAGATCATTTTTCATTTTAGTAATAGTAATTTAGTAGTTCAAATTGTTTACATTTTAGTCGTAATTTAGTAGTTTAGATTGTTTAGTTTAGCAATTGTATTAATAGTTTTGTATTTAGTTGTTTTTTTTTTATTTGAGATCATTTATATTTATTTGTCTTTGTTCTAAAATATAAAAATATTTTGTACTGAAAAAGTTGTCAGTCTGATATTTTACAGACATATTTAAAAGTTACCTCAATAATTATCCATGTCCAACTGTGCACATGCTAGCATTAACAACATCTCCTCAGCCTTTCACAAAAAAGGAAACAAAAACCCTTGTTTACATTATGTATATTTTTCATATTCAAGATTCATAAGTATTTTGCGCACTTCTCTCACCCTTCAAGAAGGCAACAGAACATTAACACATTGTTTACAAACTATGCTGTACTTCTGACTTATTTTCCAGACCTGTAAGGATGACACCGGTCCGAAATGGAAAGGTGGTCGCCTTGGCTTGGACCTGTGTCTGAGGTGTGCAGAATGCATGTGGGTGTTATCCAATCATGTGGGCATTGTTAAAACAAGTTTAAATGTGATAGATTGAAATATGCATTTAAATTCATAATATGCAATTAAATGTGATAGATTGAAATATGCATTTGAGTTCATAATATGCAATTAAATTCATAAATCTGAAACAGAAAAATATTTTACTTATGATCTTGTGAATGTTTAAAACTGTTTATAAAATGTACATATGTAATTTGTTTGTCATTTTGAGTTCATCCACGAGTTTCATGTTTGTTCATCTCCCTCTTTTCAGAGGTATAACATAAACACTTTACCTGACTTGCCAAACCCACTTCTTCTTCTTATTCTGGTGTTTTATGGCGGTTTGGCAAACCAACGAAAAGGTGCATTACTGCCACCTACTGATCTGGAGTGTGGAGCGTACATAGATTTGGAAGAAGAAATACAACAAAAAAAACAGATTAACTAAATTCTATCTATTGTTCCTGTATTTTTCAACATTTAAATAATATTTCATATATTCTTGATTGCTTTGACCCGTTTCCTAACGATACTTTTAAAGAAATATTATCAACTCCAACTGTCCTAATTCTTGTATTAATTTGAATCTTTCCCTTTCGTATGCAGAACACTCATTAAGAATATGTTTCACTGTTTCTAATCTCCACATTTGTCACAATCTCCGATTCATGCTTACCTATTTTAAACAGACTATAGTTTAATGCTGTATGTCCAATTCTTAACCTTGAAAATAATGACATCCTTCTCCTATTTCCAAATCTTTTCCTCTCATTTCCAGCATACTCCTGAATCTGAAAAGATGTCTTCCTTTAGACCCACTATTCCATAACTCTTGCCATTTCTTCTTACTTCAAATGTTATCACTCTCTTGAATTCAGCTTTACTAATGCTAATTTAATTTCTATTTGTGTATGATTTAATGCTTTCTTTGCTAGCACGTCTACTTCCTCGTTTCATCCACACCCACGTGTGCTCTAAACTTCAAATACTAATCTTGTCTATCTTCAGATTTACCACTTAGTATACTAGTGAGCGCAGCCATAGAATCACTACATATCACAGCTCTTTCTGGTTGAACTTCTTCGATCCACTGTAGAGCTAGTATAAAGCTAATAATTCAGTAGTAAAAACTGACACATGATCTGATAATCTTTTTGAAATTTTTATTTTAAAATCAGGAATATATACTTCCGCTGCTGTTCTTCCAGACTCTGGTTCCTTAGACCCATCTGTAACCAGGTCTTAAAACGAAGTCTTGGCATAATAATCCCTTTCTTAAAGTTAATCGAGTCTTGAGATAAATGTTTTAAGTTAATTGATCAAAGTACATTTTCTATGTATTAGAGGAAAAAAAGAAGAAAAAACGTCATCTACAATAAGTGATCAAATGCATAAAAAAGATAGAAAAAGAGCGATTTTCCCCCTGGAAAATTGTTCGTACTACAATTCCCATGCTCCTTTTCGTAAGGAGCTGACCAATCACTGAGCTCCAAAGCTTCAGGTAATCGAGCTCCGCCTTGACTTCCTGTTAGCTACTTCCTGACTGAAAGACAGCATGGCTGTTCGTTGCCTAGCTGAATTCTGAATAAATTGCCATCCATAGGGTAAGAAACATAAATATCCCCTCCAACGGGATTTCATTAATTAATGAGGATGTTAAACATATGATGACGGCTATGTTGTCATGTTTACACTTTATAGAGAGCGCGATCGGCAGACGGCTGCCGCTGATCAGACAGCCAATTTAGAGAGACCCACTCATTGACTCAACGGTGAGTGAGAAAAAAACTCTGAGACCTGTTAGATTACCTGTAAAGGAACTAATTATGCTGGAAATGGTAACAGTTGATAAGCTGCCGTTTAGAAAGGGCTGTTAACGGCTGTAATAGCTACTCAATGCTGTATCACGATGTTAATGCTGCTAATGTGAGCCTAGCTATCCTGCTAGCTTGGGTGTTCAGTGCTATATGCACTCTTATCCTTGCAAAAATTGATTTATTTTCAGTTGGGTTTGCAAAAGATGCTGTTTTCTATATCAATATGTTTACTATGTGTGTAAAAGGGAAAAAAAGTGTTAAAGTATATGTATGTGAATTTCTTGTCAGTGATTTAAGAGGTCAAATTTTTAGTGCATTCCCTCAATGTTACCGGTGCAGGGAGGGATGATAAAGCACGCTTAGCCTTACTAGTATCTCCTAGATTTCTATGAATGTTCTTGCATTATTTGTTTTGCACAAATTGTAGCTCTTATTTGTATTGTATTTGTATTGTGAGTTGTTACTAACTTGAATAGCAATAACCATAAATACTTGAAATTGGTTTTGTTTAAAATGAATGAACATGGATGTAAAAGCGCTTTAGGATATATTTATAGTTCACTACTATAAACATTTTGGTTTTGATACATGATATATTGTCGTGCGACTGAACCTTCTTGAGAACATGATTTGAACCAGTTGATATAAAGTGAAATGTTATTGATTGGTGATAATTCATGAGATAGACAGAATATGAATGTAATGAGCTTTTGGATTTCCTCTGGCCAACCCATAGGTCAGGTTTTTTGCCAGATTCATTCCAGTGACGCACATGGATCGGGAGTCACGCTCGACCTGGAGTTGAAGCCTTCCGGTTGAATTGGGATTGGATGTTCGTACCCTGAACTCCTGAAAGATTCCCAGCGTACGTTGGGTGGCGAGCCACGGACCCACGAGCATAAGTCTATGCGCAGTCTCACTTTCCCTCCCTCACGGATTGTATGGTAGGATCCACGAGCACTGGCATACCGATACTGTCACGACACTGATTCAACCAAAGAAAAAAAGGGCCCCAACGAGCAATAAGACTATTTTTGGAACTGGGTTTTATTTCTTTTGTTTTAAGGGAAACTTATGCCGGCTTTATTATTTTCTTATTTCTTTATGTACATTCTCTGAACTAAATTGTTACATTGTTGTTATTGTTCCTGTTGTTAAACAAAGGGTGATCACAATAACGCAAATCACTGTTTCTGTCTTTATTGATGTCAAACCACTGGCTCTTAAAGATTTAGTATCTTCTGTTACTGGTCCAAATACTGTTATAACTAATTACCTGTTACTATATCGTAAAGAGGGTTACACATCTGTAAATACCTGTAATACAGAATAATACTCTTGTATTATATACTGTTGAACTATTAAATCTGTTGGTATATTCATCTCTGTTTTTTTCATTATTTTGTGAATTTGTAAATCTATTAATGGCATAGGAAACAACCAAGGGGGAATTGCTGGTATAGCAACAGAAGGGGCAATTTTATAGTCTTTCAACTTCAAGCTGTTCACCTCCTTTCTTACTACCCAACCAAAACTTGATATTTCTTTGTATTCATATTCCCAACAATCTTTCAGAAGTACTTTAACTGGATGATTTTCTAGATGTCCCTTTACCCCACACCAGTAAATCTCAACTGGAATCTACGCTGTTCTAGAGGCAGTTCTCCCATTTCAACTTGTAATGAAGCTACCGGGGAAGATCTAAATGCACCACAGCAAATACGCAAAGCTTGATTTTGTAATACGTCTATCTTTTTAAGTAAGGTTTTGTTCGCTGAACTATATACTACACTACCATAATCTATGTTTGACCTGATCACAGCACAATAAATTCTTTTCAATGACTTACAACTTGCCCCCCACTCAGCTCCTGACAAGCACCTTAAAACATTTATTCCTTTTTTGCATTTTTCTATTGTTTCTAAATATGGATTCTAAATTTTAGAATTTTAGAATCCATCCACATACCCAAAAATCTTACTACATGAACTTGTTCCAGCTGATAACCGTACATTTTGACATTCAAGCTTGGATTATTTTTCTTTTTCGTAAAACATATTACTTGTGTTTTTGCCACAGAAAAACGAAAACCCCAATTATCTGCCCAATTTTCCACCTCATTCACTGCTCTTTGCATTTTATTTTCTACAAATAGAACATTTCGTCCCCTTTTTTCAGGAGTCAGTCAGGACGCACTATCCACCCTATTCCTACGCCCCATGACGCTTTGCGCGAATTATGGGTGTTACTTCCGTTAAGCTGTAAACAGTGAAAGACTCGCTCTATGAACGCAATAATATATTTTATTCTTAAACTGGGTACAATGAGACGACATTATTCTACTCACCCTTCAGCCAACAAACATTAAAAGGACATTTAAAGTGTAAAAGCATCAACAAGGTACTTTAACAGACCATAAAAAAGCGTGATTCTTCCACAGCAATAATAGACGGGTTAAACATAACTATAGTGATATATATGTGCATTATGTAATATGTTCCTTAATAAAAAATGTTCATGTACTTCAGCATTAATATTTCAAAGTGATTTCCATCATTTTTACAGATAATAAATTGTATTTACCTGTGAAAACAAACCCGGAAAGAGAAAAACGAGAGATTCTTCATGCATAATACACCACAAATCTCTATACACTATACATACTAGAAAACAAAACAAGACATTAACGTCAGCAAATACAAACATACAATTGTATAAGATACCCAATTAAAAACAATTGCACTGTTCAGTCAGAGATGACTTTAAAAGGTTTTTAAAAGTATTAATAGATGGAAGCGATACTAGATTTAAAGTATTTTGGAGTTCATTCCAGGTATTTGGTGCATATGATGAGAAAGCTTTTTTACCAATGGTTGTTTTTGTTGGTGGAATAATATACATACATATATATATATATATATATATGGTGTGTGTGTGTGTGTGACCTTTAATGTGTTTCAATTCGGACACATGAATGAACTCTGCTTTATGAACTCATACAACCTTTTTACCATGATTGTTTGTATCATATTTCTCACTGTTTTAATTTTAATACAAATATAATTATCTGGTAAAACAGTCTGTGCACTTCTGTGATTGTAGACGATGCATGACTTTTATTTTGGAGTGACGACATGACGTCATAAGACTGCGCCTGATGAAGAAAGGTTGGTTTTAAGAATTTAAGATGATTTATTCGATAGAAACAGTTCAAGGTTTTAATATTTTTTACAAGCGATGTGAAATATTTTTATTTACTATTTAATGTAACATTGTGATTCTTTATCTAACTGTAATGAAGGATATTTGTGTGAGTAAAACTCATCCACTGATGAAAACAGTAAACCTGCGTCTCATTTCTCTCTCTATAAATCATAAATCAGTTTATCATGAACACGAGTTCAGTCTCTGGAGAGTCATGATGGAGAAACTGAACTTTTCAACTCCGAGTCAATTGAATCAAACACTTTGAGAAATGATTCAGTGAATCACGACACGTGCTGCTCAACAGTGAACATGAACGAGAACAACAAACACTACAACTAACTAATCATGTTTTTCATCAGTCATAAATGCCTGAATATTACGTTTATTAATTTGCAGCTTTAGTTTTGAGTGTTTTTTTTCTCTAACTGGGTCATTAGACCAATAACTCTGTTATTCTCTTATTAAAGATGGAGTTCATTAAAGAGGAGGAGAGTGAAGATATAAAGATGGTGTTTATTAAAGAGGAGACTGAAGACATGAAGATGGAGTTTATTAAAGAGGAAAGTGAAGATATGAAGATAATTATTAAAGATGAGACTGAAGACGTGAAGATTGAAGAAACATTCAGTGTGAAACATGAAGATACTGAGGAACAAACAGGTTGGTTTTATTCTCAAAGCTGAACTCAGTCATTTGATCATTATTAAAATGTCCAGCTCTACAGAAATAGAGAATATACAGAAGTATAATTTTACAGAAACGTGTCCTAATTCACTCAGTCAGTTAATTGACTCCTTCAAGTGGACTGACTGTAGAGCTAGAGCTAGGGTTTGGTTACTTGTAATTAAGCATTATTAACTCATTACTATAGTGTAGTGTTTCTCAACGGGGCGTTCAGAGAACAAGATTTCTGAAAGGGAGTTGTTCAGGTGTTCTTGGGGGGCGTTCACACGTTTACACCAAAGATCCAGGCAAGACAAGATTAAACTTGTAATTACTTGCAAAAGAATTGCCTACAACATTCTAAAATCTGCCAGTTTAATGCGACATCAAAGCTAAAGTTTCTTTTGCAACGACCAGCGCTCAAGCGCTGACAAGAATCACGCAGCGGAGGAATAGGAAGTTGACAAGCCATTAAAAAGTATATTAAATTAAGAACTTATATTTTCAAATATTTTCAATAAATAATTTTAAGCTTTAACAAATTTTTAAATTAATTAAACTAACTTTTATTTATAAGGTGAAACTTTTTTTTTTTTTAAATTTTTTTAGGCATTAATTAACTAATGCCTGATGCTAAAATGTTTTCTTTGTTCACAAAATAATTTACTGGTCAGGCATTATTGTTACCTCGCAAGACTGTAAGGAGAAATGACAATTTGATGGATAATAAAATATATTTGGTAATCACATTTAGGTATTAATTCGGATACTTTCAAGATTGTATTATTAAAAATTAATAATACAATATTAATTTAATTATTAATTTACCCTTGTTAGAAGATTGTTTCTATTTTACTAATTATGAACATAAACTAATTTTAATTGTATTTATTATACCACTGATGAATACACAAGGTGTTACCAAGGTATTTAGGCCTATAATTACAACATACTTTCATGAAAAATACATTTATAAATCACGAATGTTTTTTTTTTCTACGGCCTGGGAGAAAGTCGGAAGTTGATTTGTTAGCATATTTTAACTAGATTTTCAAATAGATAATGAAAAAAACTGGAAAATGTTTTTAAATGCTGGCTTTATTAAACTGTTTTAAACATGTCAATAAACAGTCTCATATGCTCATTTATTTTTAATAATTACTACTATTTAATAATTTAACTATTTAATTAATTAATTTAACTATTTTCTAATTTAAGATTTTTAACAGATTAATCAACCATTTAACATAAAACAAGAATTGCAAAAAATTTTTGATTTATATTGGTATTACTTATTCTTCCAGTTTATAATGTGTCACAACAAATCCTGCATTTCAGTCTTCCATGCATAATAGCCTCTGACATTTAGTCACTTTTCTGTTCAAAATCACAGTCCACAAACAGTGAATTCAAAAAAAGATCGGTCCACTTTTGCGCGGGCAAATATACTATCATAAAAAATGGCACCGCCGAACAAGAAAAAATGCAGACAATATTCTATTGAATACCTTAATTATGGATTTATACCTTCTCCTACCAACGCCCAATTCCCAATGTGTTTACTCTGCGAACAAGTGTTCAAAAAAATATGATAAATGCCATTAAAAAGTTTCCACGATAAATGCTATTAAAAAGTCATTTATTCATTTTGAGCAAAATGCGATTTCCATCGTGTTATTTTCTCCTGTGTTCTCCCTTTTTTTCAAAACGTGACAAATGCCAGTCTCCTTTTTCTGCAGAACGCGATATATCCGCTTAACCAATCACAGCGCACCATTCCGCACACTAAACAGTAATGGCAGATCTCTGAATACACCCGGCTTCCTAATTTTCCTAATCTGCTTTGTACTTTGTGATTAAAAAAACAAAAAAAAACAAAAAATAAATACTTTTGACGGCACTGATGAGTCTGTGGTGGTTTCTGCAGAGGGGAAGAGATGCAAGTCATCGAAATGTAATCGTGAGGAGATCAAGAATAGGCACTCGGTGAAGCTGTTGCTTGATTCATGACAGCATCAAACATCAAACACTGTTTCCATTAAATGTGATCCTGGACCACAAAACCAGTCATAAGTCACACGAGTATATTTGTAGCAATAGCCAACAATGCAGTATGGGTCAAAATTCAAAATCAATTTCTCTTTTATGCCTAAAATATATTAAGTAAAGATCATGTTTCATAAAGATATTTTGTAAATTTTTTACCTTAAATATAAATGTATTTTTGTAAGGAATGTATGCCAAGGACTCCTGTTTGTGTGTCTCTCTTTAAAAGCCAATAGTAATTGAAACCAAGTAGATAACACAATAATTTTTGCATACAAAATCAGAGACTTTACACGCTCAGACCAAGCCTCCAACGTGCTCCTGTTGCGATATTTGCACCCTCTGCACAAATTGAGTTTACAACAAAAACACCGCACAGGTGCTAGGGCTTGCATAGACTAATCGAGTAGTTGAGAGATCGACTACTTCAACCACTAGTCAGCGCTATCGGAAACCTGAATGAATATTGACCATTTTGGATCCACCAATTGCGCTTCTGATTTGAAAGTGAAATTGGCAGATTTTGTGTGCGCAAGATGTGAAGGATTCTGTGGTCCAGTTAGTACGGAGGTCGGCAACCCGCGGCTCTTTAGCGCTCTCCTAGTGGCTCCCTGGAGCTTTTTAAAAAAATGTATGAAAATGGAAAAATATTTTTTGTTTTCATATGGTTTCTGTAGGAGGACAAACATGACACAAACATTCTTAACGTTTTCCAATGCTGTAAAAATGTGTATAATAAATATTAAATTTCAACATTTCTGTCAACGAAGATTTGCGTCATAGCTTGCGACACACGTTTCAGCGCGGCACGAGTGTATGCATCGACGTCACTTTCCCGCCGAAAGCGCGCTCCATCAGCTGGACTGAGTGGCTAAAGAACCTGCTGAGTGACTGGATTTAATAGGGGGAACTGAGAAAACGCTAGTTAAACAAATGAATTACACTAAAGGTTGGACTTGAAAGTGTTTCTTACAACTTGTCAAATAAACCTAATCCATGGATATTGACATGTAGCCAGGAGTCGTGTTTCCTGACATTTATATGTGCCTGATTTGACGCTGGGAAATACATAAAGCAAATCTGCCTGTGAATATTTTATAGAACTACAATATAGGTAGGTTTAAGTCCACGTAATCACTTATATCAATGTTATATATATATATATCGTCCAGCCCTAAAACATATAGTTTTACAGTACGTTATAGTTTTTGTCAGTGTTTATTTTAAAACACAATTATGCAGAATATAAGATGGTAAATATTTAATTGATGATTTGTCAACATAATATATAACAATACAATATATATGGTATGACTTTACCTCAAAATCCAACAATTTGACACAAAATGATAAATGCAAATCCAAGTTTCTCTGCCTGGAGTCCAGCTGTTTCTGTGAATTGCACCGATCCATTTGCTTCTTTTTTCTGCTTTCAGCAGTTTTTAAATATATACCTCTGGAATACCTCATTATGTAGGTATTTGTAGTCTACTTAGTCATTTTGATAGTAGGCTAATATAGCTAATATACACTTGCAGCCTGTGTTGCCTTCATATAAGGCTTATGTAAGGCTTTTAATTTTTTTGCGGCTCCAGACAGATTTGTTTTTTGTTTTTTTTTGGTCCAATATGGCTCTTTGAACATTTTGGGTTGCCGACCCCTGAGTTAGTATTTTCACCCCATAATGGCGGCCACGCTACTGGAGCGCCATCTAGTGGCGGTTACCCAAAGAGTATCAAAGTGTCGCCTCCTGGGTTCTAAGCTCTTTGGTTTAGATCCAACCCTGATCAAACACACCTGCCTGCAATTATCAAGTGCCCCTGAAGATCTTAATTCACTGCTTCAGGTGTGTCTGAACTCTGAATGTACGTAGATCTCCAGGAACAGGACGTCTAGTGTTT
The DNA here is from genome assembly GCA_028476615.1 of Culter alburnus. Classification (NCBI taxonomy): domain Eukaryota; kingdom Metazoa; phylum Chordata; class Actinopteri; order Cypriniformes; family Xenocyprididae; genus Culter; species Culter alburnus. The sequence goes on from JAOTNS010001261.1 coordinate 12,997, forward strand.
CATTTCTATTCAACTGTGCTCCGTCTGTTTGACGCACATGTTTGTACTGGTATTCATTCACTGAAGTCTGTGAAGTTAACCATAGTTACAGTATAACCAGTTTTGTGCTGAGGAAAACACATCTCATAAGCACTCATTCTTTCCGTCTAATGTCACTAGTGTGATCGCTCTGTACCGGGCCCTGGCCCGCTTGAAGTGGCAGTGAGATCGCTAACCGTGCCGGAGTACAGAATGGCTACTACTATTGTGTGTGTTATGTCTGACATCATCACAACAACCAAATATCTTCTATTACTTATTGAATAGTTAAATACTTTCCAATTAATTTAAATAATTTGAGTATATTTAGGTTTATATTGTGTCTGGTTCTCACCTTAGTGATGAACAGAAATTGTAGTTTGTAAATTCCTCCATCAATGTCAGCAATCTTCTAACAAGCTGATGATCTTAACCAGATGTGAAAAATAAAGGATACATACAAAATGTGCAGCGATGGGTTCCTTTGGACCAGGTTTGAAAACCACTGGTGTATAAGATCTATAGATGGGCTACTCTGGTCCTGGAGAGACACTATTCTGTAGAGTTTAGCTCCACCATTGATCAAACACACCTTTAAAAAATTAACCCAACCCCAAAATGTAATAGTAAAGGCTGATTTTTATTTCTGTGCCGCACCTACACCCGAGACACTGCGCAGTAGTCTATACAAGGGTGTGCACGAATAGTCCAGTATTTAAATATTCAATCTGTATTAATATTTGAAAAAATAAAAAGACTATTTGAATTTTACTCTGTTGCTTTGCAGGCCGTAATGCAGTGAATCCATGATAAATCCTAAACTAAAACTTGCAGTTATAAATAAATGCACTGGGTGCGCTGTGGAGCATGTTTAAAAGGTTTTTTTATTTGATCGTCACAAATGTTGTCGCCTGCCTCGTAAGTTTGGAATTACTTAGATGAAAATGATCTTACAAAATGGAATTACTTTTGATCAAATGAATTACTGAAACAGAGTTATCATAATATCAGCACCATAACGAGAAAGCACATGAAATCAAAACACCCGTCGAATGAGGAAAGACAGCTGTCCATCACTGCTTTCACACAGGTAAGCGCAGCTGTAACCCAAGTGAGCAGAGAAGATAACTTATGTGATAGCAAAATGATTTAGAGACATATGCTTCCTTTAAGTTTCATCGAGGGAGATATTGTAAATACAAACAGAAAATACAAAGTGCTGCTGTTAGAAACTTAACTTAGCACAGCGTTATGTATTATCGTTATCTTTGTGTTTCTGCAACGTCTGGCAGTGCAGCTCGTTTTCTCACCGGAGCATGTGGATATTATAGTTTTTTTCTCAACATGAACATGTGAAACAACATAAACACGATAATCATATACTGACTCGAGTGTATTATGTACATTACGTTTTGTACGATAACTGGTGCTGTTTATTAGTGTTTTTCCCGTTCGCGCTGCTTGAGCTTAAATGCTTTTGTTCTTTATATGTGTAACGTATGGGACGGGACAACGTAGTTGGAGATCCACATTCAGGCTTTATTAATAGGATGAGTGTAGTCGTACAGGCAGAGGGTCAAACGCCAGCAAACAGATACAAGAAGGCAAGGCAAAAGAATAATCCAATCACAGGCAAAGGTCTAGGCAGGCAGCAAACAATCATAAACAAGAAAACAGTCCAGGGTCAAAAACACTGGCAAGGATCAAGGAACATGGAGACAAGGTCGGATACAAGGCTAAACAATAGCTGTGTCTCATTTTGAAGGCTGCTCCAGAGGTCGCATTCGAAGATTGCATACGTCATTGAGGCTGTATCATTTCAGAAAAGTAGGACTCTCCGAACGCGACCTTTGAATGCGTCCTTCTTTCACAGGAATTCGGAGGATGCATGAGGTGTATCCTTTGCTGCTGCAGATAACCCACAATTCTTTGCGTCGTTGTTAACAACCGTCATTTATTTGAAAAAAATAAATAATAAATGGTGGCGTCTGCAAATGTACATACAAGCGAAGATGAGTTTAAATGTAAGTAGTTTCAAGCTTGTTTTTGTTTTAAACTGTTCTGCCTAATATCCTCCTCTTTTGTCTCTGTAACAGATATCTGTTTTACATTGCCAGCTCCTCAAGCATAACCCAAAATAAAACAAGTAAATACATTTTCTTTTCAAATTACATATAAATTTATTAATAATTTTCATTCATTGGCTGAGAGCGCAACAAGGCTGCCATGAACGAGTTGGCATAGCAACAATATACTTCCTGTTTCTTTTCCTGCCTGTGTGTCCTACAAAAGACGTCTCATTTAATTCTGGCTAAGGATACTCCATGTACTGCATCCTTCACAGGATTCGTCCTCTTGAGGATGCAGCCTTCGAAATTAAATGAAATGAGACACGGATAATTTAGCAATGGGTGTGTGTGTGAGTGCAGCTTATAAAGTGTCACTGATGGGAAACAGGTGTGAGTGAATGATTGGTTCCTAGGTTGGGGATTGTGGGAAATTGAGTCCATATGATGATAATAGAACATGGACCCAGGGCACATGTAACAATATGTTTTGTTTGCACATATTTTTTAATGCTTTGAACTCGTCTCCTGCCTCTCTCTCCCACTGTAGACCTCGCTGAACCGCACCAATTTTTTGACCCAAGGGAGCGATTCTAACAGACCAATCACAGCGCTTGCGGTCTGGGTAGAATTCACGTGTTGTTACATCTTTTTGAGAGGTGCGCATCAGGCTACGTCATAGGCTACATGTGGTATTCACAGCCAACACGTACCTACAGGGTACACACGACGCAGAAGTAAAAATCAGCCTAAAGTCTTCAGGAATGCTTGAAAATTAGAGGCAGGTGTATTTGATTAGGGATGAAACTTAACTCTGCATAAGAGTGGCCCTCCAGTACCAAAGCTGCTCATCCCTGATCCATAGGATACAAACATGTTGTTGGATTTGATACTTTAAATGTCTAAATAGTTTTATGTCTATTTTTGCCCTAGACCTGATGGCACTGAAAGAGATGAGTCATGAACTTAATGAAAGCAAGAAGAGGAAGAACATTATTATAAACATCATAATTTCATGACTGGGGAAAGATCAACACAGGCTTCCTCACTAAAAAGAGATCAAAAGACTGGAACTAAAAGTTTTTTCACCTGCCAACAATGTGGACAGAGTTTCAGACATAAAGGAAGCCTTAAAGCCCACATGAGAATTCACACTGGAGAAAAACCATTCACCTGCCAACAATGTGGAAAGAGTTTCACACGTGAAGAAAGCCTTAAAGTCCACATGAGAATTCACACTGGAGAAAAGCCATATATCTGCCAACAATGTGGAAAGAGTTTCACACGTGAAGAAAGCCTTAAAGTCCACGTGAGAATTCACACTGGAGAAAAGCCATATATGCCAACAATGTGGAAAGAGTTTCAGTCATAAAAGAAGCCTTATGGTCCACATGGGAATTCACACTGGAGAAAAGGCTTACACCTGTCAAGAGTGTGGAAAGAGTTTCAACAGAAAAGGAAGACTTGAAATCCACATGAGAATTCACACTGGAGAGAAACATTATGCCTGTCAACAGTGTGGAAAGAGTTTCAGTTGAAAAGAAAGCCTTAAAGATGACATGAGAACTCACACTGGAGAAAAGCCTTAACCCTCTGGAGTCTGAGGCTGATTTGGGGCTTGGAGAAGTTTTGACATGCCCTGACATTTGTGCTTTTTTCAGTTGTTCATAAACATATTAATGGAAAAAGTGTCATTACACTGTATTCAGCACAAACTAGGCTACAATAATATGTGAGGAACATGTATGTACATGTTTGTATTTTTGAAGGAATAATGTTTATGCGTGGTTATTGAAAAACAAAAAACTTAAGTCACTGAAATAAGGCCAAAAAGTAAATTAAATCTATGTTCACAAGACTTCTGGTTATTGGGGGTTGTAGACTAGAGTTTTTGCTTCAAAATTATGTAAAAATTATGCTGACTACTCTTTCATATAAAACAATAGAGAGATTTAAATTTTGTAAGACACTTTTTGTCAAGAAACAGTATGCGAGGAGGCGTGAATCTACATAAATAATGGGCCATTTACACCTGAGAAGACAAAAGAATCACATAATAATGACCTAAAATGACTTGCATATTAATGAGGCCTTTCAGCCAGTAGGCTGTGAAAAAACCCTCTGTAATAATGTCTCAGCTCATCATAAACAGCAATACTGTGAAATATTATTACAATTTAAAATATGGTATTCTATTATATTCTTTAAAATATAATGTATTTCTGTGATGCAAAGTGTCTGAACAATTATGTTACCTCTGTGGCATTTCATATAGGCTTTTAGCTTAAAGGCATGCACATTTGGAGAAATATTGATGGATTCTTATATATTTATGTCAAATTTCTATACTTAGAAGTAATATTTATTGTCATCACTATGAGTGCTGGATACTGTGTTTTTAATTCATACTTGCAGCCGGAGGGCGCTCTCTGTGCACATTTAGTCCACAAATTATTAATGAAGAAGAGGACATTTCAGGAATGGTGTTTTTAATTCATACTTGCAGCCGGAGGGCGCTCTCTGTGCACATTTAGTCCACAAATTATTCTAATGAAGAAGAGGACATTTCAGGAATGGTGTTTTTAATTCATACTGGCAGCCAGAGGGCGCTCTGTACACCTTTAGGCCACAAATTCATATAAAGAAGAAAAGGAACTATGAACTAACGGCATGTCTTCTAGAGATCGCTAACCATGGCTTTAACATCCAAATAAACACTTTTCAAGACAATAAATACACGATTGAGACGATGTATGCATGTATTGCCTCTGAATTTGCCTCTGAATAGCGCTCCCTCCGTGGGCGTGGCCGCATTAGCGGGTAATGAGCTGAATCACAGACTTCTCATACAGAGAATACAGAGAAGGTTTGTTTTCGATTTGACTTGCACGATTTAAAACCTGACATTTCAACATTTCTTTAGACATAAGTGTCATTTTTTTTGTCATTAGTATTCATAAGTTACAGTTCATTTTCTGAGAACTATCAGATTGGACTTCATTCAGAGGGAGACGAGAGATCATGCATCATGTTAGTTTCCTTTATTTTACAAAAAGCACAACATTGTGTTTTTACTCTGAGTGTACACAAATAAAAGAAGACATTCTATAGTTTCAATTTGTTACAGCCAGCTCGTAACCGCAACAAAGATGGGACAGCCACACCACTGAATTAATAATAATAATTAATATTTTATTACAAAATCTAGGGGTTTTGACAATACAAAATGCAGACAACGATCGATCCTGAAGCGAGGCAAACCGAGGCCAACCGGAGATGGTCAACTCTCCCTGCCCCCTTCATTGCATGAAACCACGGCATATATCTCCACCTCCTAATGGGAATCAGGTGTCCTGCATCTCTGTGGCCACCTACAACACAAGGAAAAACAAAACCAGCAAATACCAAGAAAGATAAACACACCCATACCCATAACACCTCCCCTCTTAAGAGAGAGGATCCTACAAAAGAACCACTAAAACAAATGTGCAAATGTCATTCATTTAATTAATTTCATAAGGTTACGAAAAATCTAACATAACCACTAAACCGAAAATCATTATAATCCACAGCAAACCCAGTCTGGTCCTTCTTTAATCTGATCCCCCTCTACAAATTGAACCAGCAACTCCCGGCGCCTAGGAAAAGCCACAGTCAAAATGAGGGAAGACAGAAAGAAGAAACAAAACATTTGAATTAGCTGCCAAGAATCTCACACCGGGCACGAGATAAGGCATCAGCCACTACATTCTCCACAACCGCTTATGTGTCGAATGTCCAAAGGATAGGGTTGTAGAAAGAGAGACCATCGAATAAGACGCTGGTTTGGGCTCTGCAAAGAATGCAAAAAAGTAAGTGTATTGTGGTCTGAGTATACCACAACTGGAAAAATACTACTTGTTAGATAAACTTCAAAAAACTGCAAAGCCCAAATCAATGCCAAGGCCTCCTTTTCAATAGTGGAGTAATGCAACTGGTGAGACTTAAACTTCCGAGAGAAATAACAAACTGGTCTTTCTATACCCTGTTCATCCGTTTGCAACAATACCGCTCCAGCCCCGACTTGACTAGTGTCAACCTGGATCTGAAAAGGCTGTCCAATGCGTGGAGCAACCAGCACAGGTGCAGTGCTAAGCAACAATTTCACATTATCAAAAGCCCGTTCACACTGCAAGGACCACTCAAATTTAACGTTTTTCTTCAATAAATCTGTCAGAGGAGCGACCACTGACGAAAAATTTGGGCAAAAGTTCCTGTAATAGCCCACCATACCCAGAAAATGCATAAGCTCTCGTTTCGTGTTAGGTGGAGGAAAACCATCAATTGCCAAGACCTTGGCGCGCACCGGACGCACATGACCCTGCCCGACTACCTTCCCCCAAATAGGTCACAGTCACCTTGGCAAACTCACACTTTGCCAAGTTGACTGTGAGCCTAGCCTCTACCAAACGCTCAAACAGTGTTCGAATGCATAAAAGATGCTGCTCCCACGTGTCACTATATACCACGACATCATCCAAATAAACCGCACAACCATTTAAACCGGAGGTTACACCGTTAATCAAACGTTGGAAGGTAGCGGGTGCATTTCTAAGGCCAAAACTCATTACAGAATACGAATATAGCCCAAAAGGGGTAATGAATGAGGCAATCTGTGCACGGGCGGTTAACCCTCTGGAGTCTGAGGCTGATTTGGGGCCTGGAGAAGTTTTGACATGCCCTGACATTTGTGCTTTTTTCAGTTGTTCATAAACATATTTAATGGAAAAAGTGTCATTACACTGTATTCAGCACAAACTAGGCTACAATAATATGTGAGGAACATGTATGTACATGTTTGTGTTTTTGAAGGAATAACATTTATGCGGGTTGTTGAAAAAACAAAAAACTTAAGTCACTGAAATAAGGCCAAAAAAAGTATAGTAAATCTGTGTTCACAAGACTTTAGGGTATTGGAGGTTGTAAACTAGAGTTTTTGCTTCAAAATTATGTAAAAAATATGCTGCTTACTCCTTCATATAAAACAATATATTGATTTAGTTTTTGTAAGACACTTTTGCCAAGAAACACAGTATGCGAGGAGGCGTGAATCACCACTGAAAATGGGCCATTCTCACCTGAGAAGACAAAAGAATTGGATAGTAATGAGCTGAAATGACTTGCATATTAATGAGGCATTTCAGTCAGGTAGGCTGTGAAAAAAAAACCTTCTGTGATGTTCTCAAGCTCATCATGATATATGAAAACATACAGAAAAATATTATTACAATATAAAGTAATGGTTTTATATTATACTTTAAAATATAATGTATTTCTGTGATGCAAAGAGTCTGAATATAGGCTTTTAGTTTAAAAGCATGCACATTTGGAGAAATATTGGATTCTCATATGCTTATGTCAATTTTCTATACAGAGGGAGTATATTAATTTGATATTCATTGTCATTACTATGAGCGCTGGTTTTTCAATTCATCCTTGAAGTCGGAGGGCGCTCTCTGTGCATTTTTAGTCCACAAATTCATCTAAAAGAAGAAGAGGCTATTCCATGAATGGAGTTTCCATTCATACTGCAGCCGGAGGGCGCTAAAGAACACAAAACTCATCTAACTTCATCTATAGAAGAAAAGAAAACAGGACTAACTGCATGTCTTCTAGAGATCGCTAACCATTGCTTTAACATCCAAATAAACACTTTCAAGACAATAAATACACGATTGAGACGATGAATGCATGTATTGCCTCAGAATTTGTGTCTGAATAGCGCTGGCTCCGTGGGCGTGGCCGCATTAGTGGATAAGAGCTGAATCACGGATTTCTGACATGGCTCTCTTTTCATACAGATTACATAAACACAGAAGTTTTGTTTTCGATTTGACTTACATGATTTAAAACCTGACATCTTAACGTTTTTTTAGACATAAGTGTAATTTTTTTGTCATTAGTATTCACTAAGTTACAGTTCATTTTCTGAGAACTATCAGATTGGAGTTCGTTCAGAGGGAGACGAGAGATCACGCATCATGTTAGTTTTCTTTATTTTACAAAAAACACAACATTCTGTTTTTACTCTGAGTGTACACAAATGAAAGAAGATATTCCACAGATTAAAATGGTGTATAACTCTTAATTGTATGTGCAACATTGACGGAGTATTTTGAGTCTCTTTCACACTGATAAGAAAAAAACCACGGTGGTATCGCCGGCGATACCGTCAGACCTCAGAGTGTTAAAGGCACTTGCCAATATCCTTTCAATAAATCAAATTTACTGACATATTTTGCTGAACTGACCAAATCTACACAATCTTCCATTCGGGGTAATGGAAACGAATCTGGTTTTGTCACATTATTCACCTTTCGGTAATCTGTACAGAAACGGTACGATCCATCTGACTTCCCCACCAGCAAACAAGGTGATGCCCAACTTGAATATGAAGGTTTAGCGATGTTATTTTCAACCATATACTTTATTTCAGACTCAAGATGCCGTTGTTTATCCAAAGAGACACGATAAAAACGCTGGCGTATTGGTTTCGCATCACCAACATCGATATTGTGCTCTATCAAATGAGTGCGTGAAGGTGAATCTGAAAACAATTTAGGAAACCGGAAATCAAAGACAACAACTCAGCTCTCTGGTGTAGGGACAAATGCTGCACAAAACCCTCCAAGTTATTAAGCGTCTCAGAATTTTTAAGCCGGGGCTGCAGCATACAATCCTCAGGTACTTTAACATCCTCAGCAACTTCCACAGACGAAGCTACAGCAACCGCTACATGAGCCTTCTCTGACACCAACGAACGGGAATAAAAGGGTTTTAACAAGTTAACATGGCACAACTGTGTATGTCTCTTCCGCTCAGGTGTCGAGATCAAGTAATTCTGATCACCAACCTGACGTACCACTGTAAATGGGCCTGAAAACTTGGCACAGAAAGGAGAAGCAGGAAGAGGCAACAAGGCCAACACCTGATCCCCTGGACAAAACACACGAGTCTCTGTGCGTCGATCAAACAACCGCTTCATCTTCTTTTGCTTGTTTAACAAGTTGTCTTTAGCCATTTGACCAGCTAAGAGTAAACGTCGTCTAAAACCATCAACATATTGTAACAAACTCTGAGGTGGGTCAGGCCCTTTTTTCAGTCCATCATGAAGAACAGCCAATGGTCCACGCACTTTATGACCAAAGACCAACGCATTTGGACTAAAACCTAGACTATCCTGAACCACCTCCCGAGCTGCCAACAACAACCAGGGCAAACCATCCTCCCAATCACGCTTCAATTCCACACAATAGGCCCGAAGCAAAGACTTCAATGTCTGGTGGAAGCGTTCCAGCGCCCCCTGGCTCTGTGGATGGTAAGCACTAGAATGATTGCACTTCACACCAAGCTGCCGCAAAACTTCCTGAAACATATGAGAAGTAAAATTTGATCCTTGGTCGCTTTGAACAACCCTAGGAATCCCAAACACAGAAATAAACTCTGTCAATGCTTTAACAATTGAACGAGTAGTAATTGAGCAAAAGAGGATAGGCTGCAGGGTATCTAGTACTCTGGCACATTACTGTAAGCAAAAAAGCATTACCTGATTTAGAAGGGGGTAATCGACCCACACAGTCTACAATCAGATGCTGAAATGGTGGTTCAATCGCTGGTATTGGATACAGCGGTGCTGGTTTTAGACCCTGGTTCGGCTTCCCTGTAAGCTGACAGGTTTCACAAGTTCTAATAAACTTCCGCACATCTCTTTTCATACGAGGCCAATAAAAGTAACGCAACAAATGATTATAAGTCTTGTTAACTCCAAAATGACCCGCAACGTCGCCATGTGCAGTACGTAAAACAGTGTCTTGAAGAGACATTGGTACAACCACCTGAATACAGGCCTCACCACCAGGGTACCTCACTACCAGATTTCCTTAACAGGATCTCATCCTCAGTGAAACAGCCACTTGCTGCACTCGCTACCTCTTCAGCGGACAATGCGGCAGAAAACATTTCCTTCAAGGTGGCATCCTCCCGTTGCGCCACCACCAAATCCTGCTGAGAAACAGAAGGAAAAAGATACGAAAAACCAGGAATTATTCTTTTTTTCACAATCAGACTTGAACTCTAAATCCTGCTTTTCAGACGTATTCTTATTCATTGCCCGAGTAACAGCACAAGTCACAAACACTTCAGAAAACTGTCGATCAACATCAGCTTGTGCTGGTAAGGAAGGAAAATCTGTTACAATAGGAGGAGGTGGTACTTCCCTCCAGACCCGGCCCCCAGCCAAATTATTACCCAAAATAACCGAAATGCCCTCCACTGCCGTTCAAACAGAGTAAAGAAAGTATCTAAATCGTCCTCATCAAATTTTGGCATGAGGTTAAGAGAACGAGAAACATCAAAAGCTTTTGGAGCTGGACTAACTATTGGGGCCTGCAAATTCCCTGAATGATATCCCAACTTACCTTCTCTAATCAGAGCAAACCTTTGAGATTCAATATCCAGTTTACGCAACTCAACTTCTGGACTTATTCTACTCTTCTCCATTTCCAAGAGCAACAATCCTTCTGCTCTTCAAACGACAGAGATGAAAGTGTACAAACAGGAACATCCTTTTCTCCTTGATCTCCAGTAACCCCTGATTCAGATACAACAAGAATACCCAAATCAATAAGAGCAGTTTAACGACAAATACCACTCCCTTTTAAACTCTTTTCTTTAGTGGTAAGGCTCATTTCATACTTTTCTGCTACTTCCAATAACTGTTTTTTAGAAAGCTTATAAAAGCTCTCCTCATGGGATGCTCAAAAAAACTCATCTAACGAGTAGTCATCTTAAAAAGCACAATTTCAAACCTCTAGAACGTCAAATTCAACATCAACTTTTTTCAAACTTCTCACATTTAGTGACTTTCCCACTACCTACACACAACACTACCTCAACCCTAGGCTTCGTGCTTCCACCAAGAGCTAAGTGACTTTAAGCACTCTAATACCGTCAGTACAGACTACTCTCGGATAACCGAGAGAGACTGTTACAGCGGCATGGCCCTCAGCCCAGCGTCAGCAAAACAACAAACTAAACTAAAATAATAAAGGGTCAACGCAAGCGTTGCTTCAGCCTAACAAGGGAAAAGCCACCACATGAGAAGACAATCAATTTAATCCTCGCTATAATCTCACGCAAACTTAACGGAGACTACCAAAAACAACGTACATATACCACCCAAAAAGTTATCATAAACAACCTTCATACATGTACGACGACAACCAGTCTCAACTGCCTTCATCAGTCAAACAAACAAATGCCTAACAAGAGTAAAACATACGTCTACCTCCGCAGCATTTCAATATCGCATTACAAACGTAGGTTAGGTTAAAGTCAAACTCACCCAACTCACTTTCCTCTCATATAGATGAGTGGCAAACAATTGCGATAAACAATCGACAAAGAACAATGACTAACCAACTTACACATCGATCTGTCAGCACGCCTCTCCTGCAAACAGCTGACTGCTGAAAATACCAACAGGTGTTTCTAATCACCAAACGCGTATCCCGGAACATCCGGGACAAGCCCCCAATTTGTTACGGCCAGCCTGTAACCGCAACAAAGATGGGACAGCCACACCACTGAATTAATAATTATAATTAATATTTATTACAAAATCTATGGGTTTTGACAATACAAAATGCAGACAACGATCGATCCTGAAGCGAGGCAAACCGAGGCCAACCGGAGATGATGTCAACTCTCCCTGCCCCCTTCATTGCATGAAACCACGGCATATATCTCCACCTCCTAATGGGAATCAGGTGTCCTGCATCTCTGTGGCCACTACAACACAAGGAAAAACAAACCAGCAAATACCAGAAAGATAAACACACCCATGCCATAAACAAATTGATATATAACTATGTCTCTATGACAAGAAAGACGGCGAATTTAAAGTCTGTTTTGCTGCAATGTGAAAAAAAAACCCTGCATAAACCGTGCCGGGTGTTTTCAGACCTCGAGAGTTAAGGCGGGGGGACCACGCCCAAGCGACAGTCAGTGTCGGGTAGTTTAGTTAGTCGGCCCGACTAAGGCTATGTCACACGAAGCTGGAGCTTGACAATCTTTGTATTTTCTTGTATCAAGAAAAATATATGCTCAAACAAAACCTCTGAAATGAAGTCAAAACTAGTGTACATGCAGACCAGCATGGTGGCGCTGTAATTCTGGCCACAGAGAGCACTTAACAGCAGGCAATACGACTTGGAGCATGCGCATAAAAACCTTGAGCTCTGTATACAACCTAAGTGCTGGTTCATATAATTCGAATATCACAAAAAGTTGATTTATTCACTAATCCATTCAAAAAGTGAACTACTGTATATATGTGGGGATAACGGTTAGGACCTTGAGACCAGATATGTGAATAAAGACCAGGAGTCAAAGTTTAAAAAATAATAAATTGAAGAAAAATTTAAACGAAGAATAGTTTGCAGTTTCATCAGCAGAAGCCAGCTTCAAGGACCCGAGGACGTTCGTAGGCCGTCTGAATACATTCACATTCCACAACAATTTACTTAACAGAGTCAATAAATCGTCAGTCTTCAGTTGATGATTCTGATGGGTAAGAAAAATAGACAAGATTAGAAATTTTCCACACGTGGACAGATAGTAAGAAGCATATCTCCCTTCGTCGCGGTGATGACGAGGGGGACCCTAGATTTAGGTACTGGATGTCCTTTTTGGGGTCATGATGTGGCGTCTGCTGGTCTCAAGCAGAATGCCAGTTGTCCAGTACACGGGACCTGCACAAAACACTTAGCACACTACACAGATATACATGATTCACTGCTTTTCAAGGCTGAAGCTGATCTGAGCTCTGCTCTGAGCAGGAAACTTTCCCCAAAACATACAGATAACATGTTCTTCTCTCAGTGAGAGGTACAGAGGAAAATAGATGCTTTAACATACATTGAAGAAGTCATTCAAATATTTTAACAGAAATATAAATGTTGATTAATAACTTAAAAGATATATATTGAAGCGGCAGTGGATTCCAGAATCCACCCCTTCAGACCTTGTAATTGACATGCAATTAGTATGCTTTTTCCACTACTGAAATAATGTTATTTACCTTGTACTCATCCAGGAACGCATCAACCAGGTATATTGCATCCTCGGGGTCAAGATTATTCATTTTTCCACGCTTCCTTTTCCTCCTTGTTTAACTTTTCCTGCTTTTCCTTTTTCGTGGGGCCTTTACGTGCCCGTCAATGAGCTCGCACCAGACAGGAAGTTAAATGCACGGAGGTTCCGGTAGATGTCAACATTAAAACCACTGATCGTAACTAATAGAGTTGAATTTTAACAAACTTAGCGAAGCCAAACGCAATTAAACTACAGCTCAAGAATAAAAAGTAAAACATATTAATTTTGGCATAGACTGCAATTAATTATACGACTTTTCTCTATTTTAACTATCTCATCGTAATTTTCTACGTTATCACTCCCTCAAAACAGCCGAGGGAGTGATGGTGGGACAGCGCCATTTTAAATTAACGTTAGTCCACCAGAGTTGGCAGAGACAGCGAATAATTTTGTCGTGCTTAAATGTCAAATTCACACAACTTTATTTCTTGGAACAGAAAGTAATTTTTGCGTCTCTTTTTTGCAGCAAAACAACCCGCATTGCTAATAAGCCCGACCAGCATACAGTGGACTGCTGGTTTATCAGAGCAATTGTGTAGTGATCATGTTCACCAACAGAGGGGGATGTGCAGCTACACTTGGTCGCGCGCGCGCGCCTCTAGTTCATAAAGAACACCTGGATCTGAACCAGATCAGAGCGCCTTTATCATCACATATCAAAATAAACATTGTTATCTGTTTCAAGGTAGTAACATGCTAACTATTCATGTTAAATTAAAGCAATACTGTTTGTATGTTTTATAACAGGGCCTCAGCAGGGTGTGAGATGGTTTTGCACAATTTTAAACGTCCACAAAAGTTCCGCAGTCATAACGCAGCAATTTCCACACACACGTGTTACAAGATATGAATACATAAAAAAAATAAAATAATAATAATACACGTGCACATTACTTTGTATTCAAAAATAGTTAAATTTAACAGTTTTCTGTATAATAAAAAACAGCTTTTGAGTTAAATTAAATACATTAATGTTAAAAAGTTGTTAAATGCCGCTTTATTGATCTTAGCATCTTATATTAATGTTGTGTATTTTTGTAATGTAATGTGCTTTTGTAAAGTCATACTTCTGTTATATCAGGCATCGTTTTGAACTTTAACTTGTTCATATTCCTTTCAGTAAATCTCCCTTTAAGTGTTACTTTAACCATTTGGACAGAATATAAAGTACTGGCATGGCTAGATCATAATCATGCATGCTTTTTAAAGAGAGTGCTCTGTAATGATTTGATAGTATTTAAAATAATTGCCTTTTCTGTTTTACCTATCAATGTTCTTTAGATATGAAGCTGATGGGTCTGGCCCCAAACCCAGGAGTGATGGACTGAAGAATTTTCAAGCTCTTATCCTGCTTTATTGTACTTTATTTTTCTTCTTATGATCAATAAAAGGTGGTTTACAAATTCTGAGTTGAAAGCCTTTTCTTCACAGTACAAATAGGTTCTCATATAATTTAAATTCTATTAAGTCAGGTACGGTTACTAAAACATAAGTTTCTTTTGCAAATGAGCACATTAAAGCACATTAATTTCACCTACAGGAATAAAAAAGAAATGTAAATAGGGCCCAGTTCTCACCCACTGTGGTCCCACAAAAACCCCATAGAGGGGCCATTTGTGGATCCAGTGTTATCACCCTTTTGGGACCCATAAGGGTTCTGTATGTGGCCCACATTGGCCCCATTTATTAGAACCCATATGTGACCCATGTGGGCCCCTATAATGAACACACAAATGGGCACCACTTAGAGCCCACTATGGACCCATCATGCGCCCCTATGGGCTAACACACATGGGGCCTGTGTGGAGCCGATGGACAAAATTCTATGTGCCCCACTTGGGTTGCCCATGCAGGGCCCAAGTGACAGCCCATCAAAAACCCACATGGGGCCCACATGGACATGTTGGCTGGGTATTGCCTTTGAAACTTTAGCAGATGAAGGATGTGGTTCTTCTCCATTCCTATCAATAACAAAATCAAGGGTACAATTGAAGTCTCCACCAATAATTAAAAAAATCTTCTTGTGAAAAAGAAACAAGAGTATTTTTAAGCATCTCAAAAAGCTTAATTCTGTCTTTACCAATATTTGGTGCATAAATATTAACAAAGACAAAACTTTGCCGCCCCTTTTCTAATTCATTAATAGATAAAATATTTACATTTAATCCAGGCGAAAACAAAATAGCCACCCCTGCACTTAAATTTGTCCCATGACTAAGAACAAGCTGACCATCAGACCACAAACCCCAATCTACTTCATTATTTATATCACTGTGTGTTTCTTGTAGAAACATCACATGAATCTCTTTTAGTTTTACACTTTCTTTTAATAAAGACCATTTATTACTAGTCCTAATCCCATTTACAATTAGGGACCCCACTCTCAGGACATCCATAATAAAATAGGATAAGAAAGTAGAAATAAACAGTAGTGTGAGAGGAAAACAAGAAAAGAGATAGATACCCATTGTGCACTTATTTTAGTTTACTTTTCACAGCCCGGCGTTTCGCCCTGAGCGGTTTTACTCCTTGCCTAATTGTGGTTAAATATTTTTTTAATCGAAATCTTTTCTGCTGGGATAGAACTTCTAGGCTGCACTCTTGTCTTGCTTTCGGATAACACAAATTTATCTAAATTTGGAAAAAATTTACCAATTTCAACACTTTTACCCTTTGTTTCATCCAAGAAAGCATTAATCTGCTCAACTGTATACAAATCACAACCACAATTTGCCACTTCAAAATCAACACAGGAGTCATCATCTCTACAACTCTCTACAGTTGCCTCTGACAAATCATCCATTTCTTCATTTTGTCCATCATTTGTCTCATTTTCCTGCACTAAACCCACACAAACATCACTCTTACCAACATCACTACAACTTGGAATCTCAGCATCTTTCACAATATTTTCAGAAACATTTTGCCTTACCTCAGTATTATGCTGCGTTCCAGGCAGGTTTTTGAGCCCGTAAGTCACGACTTCAAATCACGACTCACGACTTTGTAGCGTTCCAGGAAAGTCACGCCAAACTGCGTAAAAGTGTAAACAAACCAACATGGCGGACCGTACGGGGCTTATGCTCATTAACAAACACCAAAGGTGCTTCTCCTTGTTTATGCGCCGTTTTCCTCCTGTTTCCCTCAAATAAGGCAAGAGAAGCTGTTATACCTTTTATTTTACCGTGCACTTGCATAAACACCGCATCCATAGGGGCTGCGATTGTTGTTTCGCGGGCTATATGACGTCATAACCCGTAACTGGGAGTACATCGATCTAGTACGAGTTCACGGGTGGGAAGTCACGGCTTTGGCTGCTGTTCCAGTGCACTTTCATGGGTAGAAGGTTGGAAAAACACGGGTTACGGGTTGCCTGGAACAAGGCATTAGTAAAAAAACGACAACTGCCTTATTCATTCTTGAAGCAGAACTAATGTTATCATGACCAACCTTAGCTCCTACAGCAAAGAGAACATCCTCAATAGAGGTATTCGCCTCCGGGGCACACCTGAAACCATTTCGAAGGGTGATAGGCGACGCTTCCCCCATGGAGGAGAGGGGGTATTAACATTAAGTGACATGGCATCTGACGCAATGGCACATCCGGTGGCACTTCCGGTCTTCATTGGCATGTGCCACTGGCATGTGTCAGTGGATAGTGGCATGTGTCAGCGGATAGTGGCATGTGTCAGTGGATAGTGGCATGTGTCAGCGGATAGTGGCATGTGCCACTGGCATGTGTTAGTGGATAGTGGCATGTGCCACTGACGCCACTGACATTGTCGCGGTCTCGCTGACCGTGTCGCCGTATGTTGTGACGCCTGCATGAGAGAGACAGATGAGTTTTATCTAAATTAATATATATATATATATATATATTTATCCAATTAAACGTATTAAAGTCGGTAAATTTTTTTTTCAAACGTCAGGTTTGAGGAAAAAATACTATAGTAAACAATATAGTGTTTTTGAACCATAAGTCCTTGAATAAATTTGTTGTGGTAATTCCATAATTGTTGTGGTAATACGTATTGCGTAAAGTAATTTGTTTACATTATATTTTTTATAAATTTTCTACAAGTATAGGGTATACAATATACGCTACAGTTGTACGCTACAATTTAGTCGTGGTTTCTCAGTTCTGTTCTGTCATTGGTTCATTGTCTTAATTGTTCACAGGTGTTCGTTGTTTGTTATTAGTCTTTATATAAATATCCCTCATGTTTCATTGTTATATTTTTTTTTCTAGCTTTGTTTCCTGTGAACCTCTGTTTGGTGAGTTTATGTTTTTGTTTCAAGTCATGTCAAGTTTAGTCATATCAAGCCAAGTCTTTGTTTTTGTATTTGTTTCACGTTTGTTAAATAAAACGACACGTGGGTTCTCAACATTCGCCTTCAGTTGGACATTCGTTACAATATTGCTCATATTTATGTTGATTACAATTAGTGCAGCATTTAAGGTTAAAAAGAGTAAAGGTTTATAGATTCCAATGCGAAGAGCCAAATATTTTGGCCAGAAAAATATTTTACATTTGTAATGCCATTGTTTAGCTAAATGCCTGTATGGCTATACAAGTATCTAATCTAGCTTCTCCTATGTATCCAGTCCTAACTGATTACTTAAGTTTTGCATTTGAATGAATATTTTGACATGATCGATCACTTTTTTTTTTATAGGCTACTTTAAAATAAATAAATAATAAATAAATAGTTAAATGCACAAAATTAACAACTCGCATCCAAATGTCTTTATGATAAGCACAAACCAGTGAGTATTAATGAATGCAAGTAAATACTGAATTTAACTCAAGAGAACTTAAAAGTGCTTAGAAAAATTCTGAATGAGAAACAATGCTGCCATTGATTTGTTATAGTAGGTCTGTTTTGGAACACAACTGCCTGCCCATACTTGAAAATAAGAAAGAAAGGTATAATGGGTCACTACGAATACCGCATTAACAGTCACGTAGATAAACTTTTGCATGATGCCAAAAGCACGCCGGTAGGTGTCAGTCTAAGTAGGCTAAAGTGTATATTGAGTCAGTCCAGGATAAACGAAAACTTACGAAGGAAGATTCATGGATGGGGTGTTTGTCGTTGAGAGTTAGACAAGAGCAAAAACACGTTAACCAGAAACTGGTATTGATCTAAATGCGCTACACATTAGTACTACTTTCGGTCCAACATGAACGGTAAGTCAAACTTTGTCATACTACGTCGGTACTGAGGATATGTAGTGTTAAACATCGAGGTTCAATGCCGAAAATGTAATGCCTTTACCCCCGGTTTCAAAGACGAGGCTTAGTCTTAGACTAAAATGCATATTTGAGCTGTTTTAACTGAAGGCAACTTGCACTGACAGATCTTAAAATGTCACTGCCATTGTTTTGTCTCAAGATGCACATAATGTCTTTTTCTAGAGTAGCCTACGTTTATGCTACCTAAATGGTCTAATTGAACAAATGCCTAATCTTAATTTAGTATAAGCCCTGTCTGTGAAACCAGGTCAAAATGATGTTGGCAAGTCCATTGCTTATTACATTTATGAATAATTTGCAATGGTGGTTGCCTACTATATAGTGATGATATCGTTGACGGTAGGCCTAGTGCCTTAATGTAGTCTCAAAGTATCAAAAATAGTGTATATTGTTCGTGTATACCACTATAATGTATAATCCACCATTTTGGTGAAGAATTGTAATTGTATAATAATTGTAATTGTGTAATTGTATGATTTGCACAAGAGATGGATAAATTGGCGCAGTTGTATATAAGGTACAGTGTTCCATTCATGCATTTTATCCCCTTAGGCCCACAAACGTTCAAAGACCATATTAGTTTAATTAAAGCCAATGAAGGAAAAAACTGCCAGCTATGCAAACAGGCTGTGATTGGGTCAGAAGAACACCTACAAAAAAAGCATTTTAAAAATGCTGTGCACTTTAAAGATGGGGTTTTTGGTAAGCTATTGTTAGTTTTGTAACATTTTTTTCATTAAATTGTTTTTATTATACACTATTCACAATTGTGCTTCAGATCTGTTCACAGTACCTTGCTTTTGTGACAAAATTGAGCAATTAAAAAGAAGTCACTGGCATTGCTTTAAGTGTGACCGGATTTTGCACAGGCGAAATGCATTTGAAGACCATCTACAGAAACATGGTAGGAGATAATTGCCATTACACGATTATTAATCATTCCATTGCCAAACATAAGTTGAAATGTTCTTACGGTCTTAAAACACTTGCTTTGCAGGTTGCATTGTAACACCATTCAAAGATCTGCCAAAGAAAAGTATGCATTTGTTAAATCTATATTTGCATTCTTGTTTTATTTTAAGCCTACCTCACGATGTTTTCAGACTTTTCATAATACACTTAACTCAGTGGTTCCTAAACCTGTCCTTGAGGACCCCTAGCCCTACACATTTTGTATGTCTCCCTCATCTATCGCACCTAAATCAACTCATGTACTCATTAGTAGAGACTGCAATACCTGAAATGGGTGTGTCAGAAATGGGGAGACATGCAAAATGTGCAGGGCTGGGGGCATTTAGAGTTGGTCTACAGTATGTGTATATAACCTGGACCATAGCTAATAATTAAGCCTGGTGCATAAAGTTAATGTTACACTAATTAAACTCATTAAGTCTGAAACTGTTAATGTAATTTCATTTGTAGGTGAGCCAAAGAAAGATTCTGAAAATGCAACGAGTGCCTCTGTCAGTGAGCAGAGTATTCTCTGTTGCCACTGCTCATCCTCTTTCACTACAGCTGGGAGTCTTCGAAGACATGAAAAGGAGTTTCATGCGACATCAGATCCGAGTGTACTGCGTTGATTTACAGCAAGGTGTCTTTTTCACAGCAAAAAAATAGTAGAGGGCAAAGAGTTCCAATACATGTGCAGAAAAGCACCACCTCTCAAGTAATTGCCTGTGAAGTACCAGAGTGCCGGGAGTTCATGACTCTTGCTAAACTTGGAGGAAAGCCTGGAGCGGAGTGTGAGCATTTGCTTCGAGTTTCCTCTGCTCCACCATATGTTCCTCCTGAGCCTCTGAGAGAAGAATCCTTAAAGATGATGCACGAAAAAGGATTGATTTCCACCCAGAGAATGACAGAGTGCATCGAAAATCACAATCAAGCATCAGTTGAGGGAATCTGTTCTGTGTTTCCAGTTTTTTATGAGAAACATGGATATTCTGGCAGATTTGTTTATTTTTCCATATATACAGGAAGGATGGAAAGATGGTCCCTCTTTAGACGGACAAGAGTGTCATTTGACAAAGTGGTAGGACACTGGTATTGCCTTTGTAAAAGTACAAAAAAACAGTACAGATGCCTCCACATCTACATGGCAATGTGGTGGCTCTACCAAGAAAGAGAAGATTTACTACTTGAGTGTTCCAGAGCAGACAGTGATTTGTCAGGTGACCCCTCTGAAAATGAAGAGCTTGAACTTGATGTAGGAAAAGGACTGCAGAAGCACCAGCTGGTTGCAATGACGAACTATCTCTGGCAAAACAAAAGAATTCCAGAAAATTTGCCACAGGAGTTAAGGACTCAGGCAATGGAGGTTCCAAAAATGTTTGAGCCCACAGAGAAAACGTGCCCTTATTGCCCTGGGCCAACCCCACCAGGTCTTGCAGAACCAGTGGTTGTTACAAAGAATGCATCCGTCTACGACATACATTCAGTGAAGAGAGGTTTGTACATTAATTTTAAAAAATGCATACATTTGTAAATGTATGATGATGCCACAGTAAATATACATACATTTTTTGCTTCTAATAAAGGTGTTACTGTGTGTGTGTAAAGAACTGCCTGGTCTGTAAGACGCCAGTCAGGTTTCAAGAATACACTGCAGGATTTCATAATTTCAACAACAGAGTTTTTTTAACAACCCGTCTTTGTGCAATGATGACGTCTGCCCTAAAGGTAAGTTCATTGTGATTGTTGTTGTACAACAAATTGATTTTAATTTTTTATTTTTTCTTAAGACTAACACAGCCATTGGGCGATTTCTATCAATGATGGAGGACCTCCTTGGAGTTACGATTCACCACAACACCCTAAGGAAAGCGGTTTTCCATTTCTGGGCAATGACCAATTATACATATGACTTTTCATGCATCCGTTGTGGCCATGAACCACCGATTTTAATTGCTGACAGCAACTGGAAAGTAGCCTTCGATTTGCCTGGTAAGCTATTTATGCAAGTTATAGTGTAATTATATTTAAATAACAAATTATTATTTTTGTAGCTAACTGTCAGATTTGGCTTTTTTTTTTTTTCTCCACCTAGTAAATCTCATGAAGAGACCATGTACTGACACTGTACAACAAAACGACCTTAGAGTTGATGTCAATGAAAGGTGGTCAACATTAGAAAAAGAGCTAATTTGTGTTGGCTTCTGTTATGGTAAAAACTATTCTCTAAAACACTGATTTGAGTCTTATTTCAATACTACAGAATTTCTAAGATTGATATTTTGGCTTTTCTCCTTGCATCACCTATAGAAACAAAGGAGAGAAACCCGTTCTCCAGTGAATTGTCCTATTCATCTTTTGCTCCATGGCTTGGATCCTCCTGCAGAGCTGGATCAGTATTGCCAAAAACAGAGATCCTCAAGGGCTTTTCAGATCGTCTAAGTGACAAGTCACCACCTGTAGATTCGCATGCTGTTGAGGACACAGTGCTGAAATTGCTTGAATCAAAAAAGGTATTATTGTGCAAGTAATAATAATTATAACTTTATTTGAAAAGAAAAAAAAAAAACTTTTCAACTCTTTTTCAAGCCTTCCAAAAGTGAGCTGCTGGCAGCATGTGCACAGCTTGGAGTATCTTCTGCTGGCTCTGCATCAGATATTTAATCGCTTGGAGGAGCTACTTCTATACAAAGACATTTACCCCAAAATGTTTATCAAACTACAGAAGACTGGAGGTATGGCAGTCATGATGTTTTTTTTTTTTAATTTTAATTTTTTTTTTTTTTTTTTTTTATATATAAACTGAGTTTGTAAAGAGATGTTGGTAACACTTTACAATAAGGTTCATTAGTTAAACATTAACATATTAACTAACATGAGCTAACCATGAGCAATACACTTGTTTACTGTATTCACTTCATTAACGTTAGTTAATAGTAGTAGTTTGTTCATGTTAGTTCACAGTTAATTACAGAGTTTACTAATACTATTAGTCTTATTAACAGTTAATGCACTAACAAAGATTAATAAATGCTGAACTAGTGCAGTTCATTATTAGTTCTTTAACTAATGTAGTTAACTAATGAACCTTATTTTAAAGTGTTACCAAAACGTTTTAGCTTTTTGCCACTTTGCTACAAAGTTGTTTTTGTCTTGTTTCTCTTTTAGGTGGTGTTCTCCATGTTGGCTGCCCACATGCCATTGTTTATGTTTGTTCACCTCTTTGGTGGCAAGAGTCAGCAAGGGACCATGTTGACGCACTTTTGAGTTTAAAAACTCCACCGACAATCTACATTTCAGATGTTGCTGGACGTGTTGCACGACATGCCAACAATAGAACTAGGCAGGCATTTTTCAGGCCTTTTGATGGCAGGCTGTGTGAGGCCACAGCTGAAAATGTGGCCAAGGCCTCCGCCAAGGAGCTTGTTGTTCGTCTACCCTGGGTTAAAACCATGATAGAAGGTGGACATGTCCAGAGTCAAAGTAACGATATCACTGAAGCACTTGACAAATCTCATCCTATCACAAGAACTTCAGATAGATTTTCATTGTATGACCGCTTTCATCAGCTTAACCAAAAACAGGAAAAAGAGAAACTGAGAAGCCTTGATCTTGTTCCAGAGCTAACTGGTCTCATCAACTCTTCCATGGCAGAGCAGCTCAACCGGGAACTTGCCAACTCCCGGTACTTTCTTTGCCAACTGAAAGATGTTCATTATATGTTTGCACTTCGTTTGGTCTTTCATTTGCATAACAGCAGAGTGAACAAATCATTCATGGAAAAAATGCTGAGACAGACACAAGGGGCAGCTGAAGTTGGCCTGGATGGCAGACTGAGTCTCTTCACTACATGTGAGACTGATAGAAATCTTTATTTTTCTTAATTTATAAATGATTTTTTAACCTTGCATAAGTTTTATCCAATCACTGTGAATTGTTACAGGTAAAGACACTGACTCTAGACTGCAAAATCCAGAGCGTCAAGGAAATGTCAAGGAAAAGGAATCCATCTCAGGCAAAGGACTACACTTTAGCACATCCCTTTTCCCCGTCTTGAAGGAAAACAAGGCTTATAAATCACATTAATAAAAAAAATCATTACAACTATGGAATGTCCCCATAATGATAGGAATATCAGTGCGTTTAAAAAAAAAAAAATTAATATTGTTTTTGTGTAATAGGCCATCAATACTAGAGTAGCGCAGCTTGCATCCACATCACCCAATGTAAGTATGTGTTTTGTTTGTTTTGTTTTTTTTAACTAGGAGCTAGGTGAAATAACTATATTTACTTTCTGACAGGTTGTGATGCTTCCAACATTTATATTTATTAGCTGGTGGAGAGACTGGATAACGCAAAAAAAAATATCCCCTCGACATTTATCTTGCTTGAAGGTATACTTTACACATGATACATGCATTTTTTTTTTTTTTTTTTTTGATTATAGAGATATAGATTGGGGGGGGGTGTGGTGTGTGTGTGTGTGTGTGTGTGTGTGTGTATGTATGTATGTGTATAACAAGTACAAGTGATCTATATATGCGTCTTAAGGATTATGGACACTTGTGCTTGCAATTTTTTTTTTTTTTTTGGAAAAGAACCTGAAAGCCAGCGACACAGTGCTTTTTCCTCGATGTGTCAGTCAGAGTGAGAACCCTGAGGTTGGGTACCACTTCATTTTGTGGGTTAGTTGAAATAAGATCCTACAAATGCCTTTTTTAACATTAGCTTTTTTCTGTATTTCATGTACTTGTTTCTTTTTTTTAATATCTTCAAAGGTTTTCTGTGGTCAAAGTCATGAAATCCAGGTCTTTGATTCGATGGGGCTCTACAAACATACCAACAACACATGGAAATACTTTGGTAATCTATTCCCCTTTTTTAACTTCTGTGCTATAAATACTGTATAAAGCACATTGACCATTCAGCCAAAAATATTTGTCTACTGTAAAGTAACCATGTATCAGTCATGCATAACTGTTGCATACAGTATTTCACACTAATATTAAGGCAGGGTAATAACTTTTCAGAATAAATTGAGTACTATTCATTACAGATCAGCAGTGTCTAATTATGGTCTTATAAACATGTTTGTCTTTTTACTCTTTCAGTCATGCTTTCAGTAGCACGTGGACACTTGCTGATTGGACTGTGTCTTATCCACCACAGTGGCTTCAGACCAAGAGTGATTCAAACAACTGTGGGGTGTTTGTATGCACTGTAAGACCAATAAATTGTTAAAAGCTAGATTTAATTGTTTATTTCTTGAAGAAAAAGTGGTAGAATGTTATGGTTTGATTTTTACACCACTAAAGTGTATTTTTCACCTCGAATAGATGGCAGAGATGGTGCTGAAAGGATTCAGGTTGAACAATGAGACCATTGGTCTGGCACAAACCCAATATCTACGCGAATATCATGCGTCAGTCTTGGTAAAAGATGTCGTTGTAGAGGTTAGTTGTCTTTTAATGTAGAGATTCTTAACTTTTAAATGTTTAACTAGTAATTTTACAGGAACAGAACATTTATTATTTTTCATTGTAGGATTCAATGAGAGAACCTGAAAAACCAATGGAGTGCATGGCGGGTGACTTGCGTGTATGCTGTTTTCAGAAAGTGGGTGAAGGGTGAGGTGTTTTTTTTTTTTTTTTTTTTTTAAATCTACTTTACATTTAGGTGAATAGTTATTATACCATGTGTATTTTATTCACAGGCAATTGTATCCCAGCATTGTGAAGATCCTATGGGTACAGTGTGATGTGTGTTCAGGCTGGCTACACACAGATTGTGCTGGAGTGAAAGAAACTGAGGCCAAAAAAGGCACTTTTAAATGTGGATGTGATTTGACACAGCCATACACTTTTGAGGGGTAAGTTTATATTTAAAGATTGCATTGTCATTAAGAATAATGCCCAGGATTAAATTTCTATTTTCACTGAGACGTTTAGGACCATGCCAAAAAAAACTGGGATAAAAAAGGTTTACACTACAGTACACTTAATTCATGTAATATAATCAGTATAATGTTACTGAACTTTGTTAGCTAACCACTCATTAATGGCCTTTTGTGGTGCTGCTAGCTCATTGTCATAATAAACAACCTGTTTTCTGTCATGGCATGATGTTAAAAATTTTATAATTTCTTTGTAGTACTCGAATGGCTCTGAGACATGGAATTGAACAGATAATCTCAGATCAAGACATAAAAGTGAGTTCTATCAAATTGCAATTAATATTTGATGAATATATGTAACGTTAACTTTTGTTACAACAGGCCTTACACAAAGGTTTTCACAGTGAAGAAGTCAAATCGTGCAGGTTTTACCTGTGGAAGCATCCACAGACTTCGCTGAAATTCAAACAGCACTTGAAGCCAAAACGGTGCTATTTCAGTGAAAGTGATGTGAGAAATCATCTTAAGTGTTTCACATTTTACTTGCGGCATATTTTCTTCTACTAGAAGAATGTATCAAATTTAATATTGTCATATTTTATAGTTCATAAAACTGGCTGAGAAAATCAAGGCAGCAGTGGATTCAGATGGAGACCTAGAAAACCTAGACTACATATTTGATGTCTTGATTCCAGAGGTATGTTGTTGTTGTTGTTTTGTTGTTGTTTGTGTTTGTTGTTGTGAAAACCAACTTTTTCTTTTTTAAGGTGACCATACTTGTTGTGCAGAGACAGGAGAAACTTTGCCGCTATGCAGTGGAAGTTTTACTGGCCTCTGGCATTGTGAAGTTCTACTGACTATTAAGAGGAAAGCCATTGCTTTAACTTGCATGTTGAGCCTTATTTCTTTGCTTACTGAAAAAGGTTTACTTTTTTGTGGAAGTTTTACTGGCCTCTGGCATTGATGATCTACTTTATTAAAAGAGGAAAGCCATTGCTTTAACTTGCATATTTGAGCCTTTTCTTTGCTTGCTGAAAAAGGTATTATTATTATTATTTTTTTTTAATCATTGACTTGACTGTGGAGAACTCCATTTTTAATTTGTGGCAAGTCTCATCTATGTTTTTAATATTTCACAAATAATTTTATGGAATTATGAAGAGAAATGCATTTAACAATGTAAACATGCATTCCTTTTAGAGATGCCCAAATGCTCTGTAAAAAGATTTGACTTGCTGCTGCTAGTAGCCATATAGTAAAATCCAGTGTCTGCAGTATCTACACCTACATTACTCTGCAGTATAAGAGCTAGTGTCAAGGCCCAGTACACTTGAATGGTTGGTGGCAGTTTTCATAATTCCTCTCACAATGGTAAGTGCACAATGGTTTGGCGTTTACACATCCTAATTTAAAACTAAATGAAATGCCTGACTGGTGTCAATTTGTGGTGGCACACATGTGGGTGGTACCACTTTAAGTTATTGAAACAACTGTATAATATGTAGTTAAATACACTGTCAAAAGTAAACATGTAACAGGCCATAATATTAAACATAAGCCATTACGTAATGGTTGACAATTTACAGAAGTTAAAAAAAAAATCCCATGTCTTAATGCTAGAATGACATTTATTAATACATTAAGTTCTTATCACACATCTACATAATGGACAGCCAGCAGCATGTGTCACTAGGCTACTGGATGTGGCACAATATGTCAGTGGATAGTGGCATTTGTCAGCAAAGCTTGTGACGTGCCAGTGGATAGTGGTAGGTGCTACTGGCACAAACTTGACATGTGCCTGAGGTTTTACCATAGTAAAACCATAGTTAATTTTCTTAAGGTTTATTTTGTGCTGACCAATTTACACTTTAACCTACTTATACTGGCACCTACCAGCATGCTTGTAGCACTATTCATAAACGCGACTGTTAATGCGAATGCGGTATTCGTAGAGACCCATGATACATTTATTCCTTGTGTTTTCGATTACAGACAGTTTGTGTGCTCAAAAACATCAGTATCAAAATATAACAATTAGTGACACAAACCTGACATGTTTGAAAATATGACTAACTTTAAAACGTTCAATTTGAGAACTTTTTTTTTTTTTTTTTAAATGTATCTAAATAAAAAAAACTTTAAGATAAAACTCATCTGTCTCTCTCATGCAGGCGTCACAACATACGGCGACACGGTCAGCGAGACCGCGACAGTGTCAGTGTTTCGCGACAATGCCAGTGGCGCCAGTGGCACATGCCACTATCCACTGACACATGCCACTATCCAGTGGCACATGCCAATGAAGACCGGAAGTGCCACCGGATGTGCCATTGCGTCAGATGCCATGTCACTTAATGTTAATACTGCTGCTGCCATGGAGGGAGACGACATACTGCCTCACACACACACACACACACACACCACACGTAATAAAACTAACATCTACCCTAAACCTAAAAACCGTGTTCAGAGGCGTGAAAAGAAAAACCCATAAGAAAAAAAAGAAAATGAAATAATAAAAATAATAAGAATCAGCTTGAAAAAAGCAAACAATTTGCAAACGCTCTCTCACACACGCCCACTCCCAACACGCACTCTGGCAGAGAGAGAGAGAGAGAGAGAGAGTTCCTGCTGCACTGTGACCACTATCTCAACAAAATTGAAATCGCTATATGGCTTAGTGATTATGAAAATGTTGTGATGTGTGACTGACTGACAAGCGCGAGTCTGGAGAAACAGGCGTTTATTTATTTATTCTCAGTGTTCAGAAACGTATAGCCTACATGTGTTGCGTTATTGTGTTTATACTAACTAAAGTACCTAATTATGTTACATAGCCTACTTATTTTGTATGAAAACTAGCACTTATGCATTTAAAAGTACCGCTGTCTCAGAGGAGCTGCGCGAGCTCTCTCTCATTTACACAAACGCGCGCACGAACACAGAGGAAAATCATTGTAAAATGAAAATTGACGTTCTAGGTTTAAACTTTGTTCTTGCATGTGTTATTTTTTTGTCAGAAAACATTTATCCACCCGTGTTTTTATGATTCGGTAAATGACGGACGCTTTAGTTGACACAACCCCTCGTTATGTCAGACTAACTTCTACTTGATACTCTTGAATACTTGATACGTTTTGCTCTTATTGGTCCTTTCTATTCATTGTCAGCTGTTTTCTATAAATATGTTTGTATTGGCTAACCTTTAATCGGCGTGGGTTTGTCTTGTTCAAAGACAGCTCGTTACAAATAGAAACCCTTTTTTCTGTGGGATTTAGTATCATATTTGGATATTGGAACAATAAATTAAGTATTTTAAATGAATCACATGTAAACTCAATGTTTACTGTTTTCTAAGGGTTTCTTAATCTTAGACTAGTTTTCATTACAAAACCTGTATAAAAGACTCAACTGTCAGGGTAGTTGTATGTAAATATAGCCTACTTGAAATTGCAAACAAAAATTTTTGGTCCATATTAAATATATATGCGATTCACTTGTGGTTGTATAAGCACACATTATGCAATGCAATATTAATCATGAATTAAAAAAATGCTTTTGAGCAGGTGTAGTGAAATTTTTAATTGTCAAATTATAAAACTTTAACAGTCAAAATTAGATTAACGAAGATGGGTGTGTGTGTGTGCTTAATGTATTGTATTCTCAAAAATGTAAAAAAAAAAAAAAAATGGCCTCCCCAAAAAACCCCGTGTCCCGTCCCATCACACTGGTACTCGAAAAAAATTTCTACAGTTGGCAGGTCTGAAATATGATATTAATTTTCACTGTTATGCGGATGACACCCAACTTTACCCGTCTGCCAAACCTACCGGTTCTTTTCCTCCGCCATCTTTGTCAAGCTGTTTAGCTGAAATTAAAGACTGGCTTTCAGCGAACTTCTTGAAATTAAATGGCAATAAAACTGAGGCTCTGCTTGTTGGCACTAGATCTGTTGTGTCTAAATCTACTTGTTTCTCTTTATACATTGACAATACTGCAATCTGTCCTTCCTCTCAGGTTAAAAGTTTGGGTGTCATCATGGATAGCACACTATCTTTTAAAGCTCAGATTAATAATATCACACGGATTGCATACTTCCATTTGCTCAATATTAATCGTCTACGTCCATTTCTTTCAAATAATAATACTGCAGTTCTCATTCACGCACTAGTCACTTCACGTATAGACTACTGCAATGCTCTTCTCACAGGTATTCCCTCCAAATTGCTGCATAAGCTTCAATTGGTTCAGAATTCTGCAGCTCTTGTTCTTTCTAGAACACCTTATACTGATCACATTTCTCCGGTTCTCCAGCAATTGCACTGGCTTCCAGTAAAATATAGAGTTGAATTCAAAATCTTGCTACTCACTTATAAGGCACTTCATAATCTTGCATCACAATACCTTACTCAACTTCTCCAGGTTTACACTCCTTCACGTGCACTTAGATCTTCATCTTCAATTTCTCTTGCGATACCTCGGATTCGACTTACTACTATGGGTGCTAGATCTTTTAGTTATGTTGCCCCCCACCTATGGAACTCTCTTCCCCTCGATGTTCGCAATAGCGAGTGCTTGTTGACTTTTAAAACATGTCTTAAGACATATCTTTTTATACAGGCTTTTTTATAACATGTTTTATTGAGACTTAAATGCACTTTATATGTATATGCTGTTTGTTTGTTGTTTGTTTTTGTCTTATGCAGTGACCTGTATATTGCTTGTAAGGTGACCTTGGGTGTTCTGAAAGGCGCCATGAAATAAAATGCATTATTATTATTATTATTGTCTGGATGGGAGCATATGTTGTTCTAGAACTTGGATATACCTTTCAGCATTGATGGGTGCCTTTCCAGATGTGTAAGCTGCCCATGCCACACGCACTCATGCAACCCCATACCATCAGAGATGCAGGCTTCTGAACTGAGCTCTGATAACAACTTGGGTTGTCCTTGTCCTCTTTAGTCCGGATGACATGGTGTCCCAGTTTTCCAAAAAGAACTTCCAATTTTGATTCGTCTGACCACAGAACAGTTTTCCACTTTGCCACAGTCCATTTTAAATGAGCCTTGGCCCAGAGAAAACGCCTGCGCTTCTGGATCATGTTTAGATATGGCTTCTTTTTTGACCTATAGAGTTTAGCCGGCAACAGCAAATGGCACCGTGGATTGTGTTCACCGTCAGTGTTTTCTGGAAGTATTCCTGAGCCCATGTTGTGATTTCCATTACAGTATCATTCCTGTATGTGATGCAGTGACGTCTAAGGGCCCGAAGATCACGGGCATCCAGTATGGTTTTCCGGCCTTGACCCTTACGCACAGAGATTGTTCCAGATTCTCTGAATCTTTGGATGATATTATGCACTGTAGATGATGATAACTTCAAACTCTTTCTCTCCACTATTTTTCACTGCAGCATTGGGGGAATTGGTGATCCTCTGCCCATCTTGACTTCTGAGAGACACTGCCACTCTGAGAGGCTCTTTTTATACCCAATCATGTTGCCAATTGACCTAATAAGTTGCAAATTGGTCCTCCAGCTGTTCCTTAATCAAATAGTGTACTGTAACTCTGTGCACACTCATAACACCAGAAAGGCAAACAATGGTCATATAATGACCCCCTATCCATAAGCTAATTTTATGAAGAAAACCATCCTTCATAGAGCTATTGTCATCTGGAATAACGTTCTCATTGACGTTCTTCAGCTTTGTAACAAGCTGTCATTCAAAAGTAGTCTAAGGTGTTATGTGTTGATGTAGGTTCTTATATGTTTTGATTAATGTAATTATAAATCATATTGTATTTATGTCACATCCTGTTGTGGACCGGAACCAGATTTTATGTATGTATGCATGTATGTGTGTGTGTATGTATATATATATATATATGTATATGTGTATATTTTATCTACTGTGATGATTGAAATGTTGTTGTTGTTGTAATGTAACATTAGCTGATTGCACAGACTTTCAGCTAATGGGATCCATATAAATGAACAAATAAACAAACACAACCTGGATAATTCAACAGCAGCCACAGAGCAACAGTGCCAACTATAGGTAGAGAGGAGAGATTTGGCTGTATATAACTTACACAGAAGAGACACTGTTGCTGATCACAAAAGATGAACTACTTATCATGATTTCACACTGTGGAGATGTGGTTTCTCCACTGCATGGATCTTCATGTGTATCTTCAGCTGATTTTTAAAAGTGAAACTCTTTCCACACTGATCACACGTGTGCCGCTTCTCCCCAGTGTGGATCCTCATGTGTTTTCAGATATGATGAATCACTGAATCTCTTGTCACAGTGTGAACACTTGTATGGCTTTTCTCCAGTGTGGATCCTCTCATGTGTTTTCAGATGTGATGACTTATTGAATCTCTTGTCACAGTGTGAACACTTGTAAGGTTTTTCTCCAGTGTGGATCATCTCATGTCCTTTCAGAGTTGATAACTGACTAAATCTCTTGTCACAGTGTGAACACTTGTAAGGTTTTTCTCCAGTGTGGATCCTCTCATGTGTTTTCAGATGTGCTAACTGACTGAATCTATTATCACAGTATGAACACTTGAAAGGTTTTTCTCCAGTGTGAATCCTCTCATGACATATTAAATGGTTTGCTGTAGTAAAAGTCTTCTCACACTCAAAGCACATGTACTCTCTCACACCAGTGTGTGTTTTCTCATGTTCTTGTAAACTATGCAGCTGTGAAAAACTCTTTCCACACACAGAGCATGAATGTGGCTTCTCCTTTGTATGAACTCTCAGGTGTTTCTTTAAGGTTGATTCCCAACTAAATGTTTTGACACATTGATCACATGTGAACGGTCTCACTCCGGTGTGGATCCTCATGTGTGCTTTAAGGCTTGATGATTGACTGAAACTCTTCCCACATTGATCACATATGTGTGGCTTCTCTCCAGTGTGAACTTTCATGTGACTCTTAAGATTTCCTCTTTGCGTGAAACTCTTCCCACATTGATCACATGTGAACAGCTTCTCTCCTGTATGAAATTTCATGTGAATCTCAAGACTTTGTTTGGTTGTGAAGCTCTTCCCACATTGATCACATGTGAACGGCTTCTCTCCAGTGTGGATCCTCATGTGTGCTTTAAGGTATGATGATCGTGTGAAACTCTTCCCACATTGATCACATGTGTGTGGCTTCTCTCCAGTGTGAACTTTCATATGACTCTTAAGATTTCCTCTTTGCGTGAAACTCTTCCCACATTGATCACATGTGAACAGCTTCTCTCCTGTATGAAATTTCATGTGAATCTCAAGACTTTGTTTGGTTGTGAAGCTCTTCCCACATTGATCACATGTGAACGGCTTCTCTCCAGTGTGGATCCTCATGTGTGCTTTAAGGTTTGATGATCGTGTGAAACTCTTCCCACATTGATCACATGTGAACAGCTTCTCTCCTGTATGAACTCTCATGTGAACCTCAAGATTTTGTTTGGTTGAGAAAATTTTTCCACACTGAGTGCAGGTGAAAGATTTCTTGGCTCTTTTCTTTAGAAAAGTCTTTAGTTCTTCACTCTCATTGCTTTCTTCCATCAGGTCTGAAATAAGAGAAAAAAATATTCATTTAATTTTCAGTACATCAAAATAATTTAAAGAGAGAAATATGAAGTGAAAGGTCATAAAATTGAGACTTGCTGTGATTGACAACTGCTTTAAAATATTCAGATCATTTTGATGCACAGTCCAGAATTAATCAAGTGTTGATTAAGATTTTATAACATTATATTTTAAAGTAAAAAAGTATCATGCCAATTACACAATTAGACATTTAGAAGACAATTTAAAAATAAGAAATACATAAATTGCTCAAAGCATAAATTTAATCATAATAAATGTATAACTGACTGTGGGACATACTGCAATGCCATCTTCATTTAATTACCCAGGCCAGAATTGATTTTTGGGGTATTTTTAATTTTAAAATTTTTAGTAACATATTAGATTTTATCACAAGTTAAAATTGTAGATTTAAAAAAAAAAAAAAAAACTATTTATGTTGGGTGAGATGCCAAAATATGCTCGCAGAAAATCAAGCCTTACACATTTTTTTAATTTAAAACATTAGAGCATATTTCTGTAGTATTTAATTTATTTTCCTAAAACTGTGTAATTATTAAGGGCCGGTCACAGTTACTTCAAACTTTAACATTAATCTTACAATCGTAAAGGACCAGCTGTCTTTCCAACGGCAGAATCCAGTGGTCTGGTGAAGGTATAATGTGTGTACGTCTTTTCAGCGCTCCTGTGAAGTTCACTTAATTTTAGAATTTAGTCTCAATTTTACTTTAGCTGCTCATTAAGGCTACGTCCACACAAAGACCGGAGCTTACCCTAAACCGATATTTTTTTTTCCTTGTTTAAAAAAATATCTGCGTCCACACGAAACCACTGAAACGACTCGAAACGATGTAGTATACATGCCAGACCATTATGTGGCGCTGTAATTCTGCCACAGAGATACACTTAAAGCAGCGAATAAGACTTGGAGTATGTGCATAAATCTTGAGCGCTGAATACAAACTTTAGCAAAGCTTAGAAATTACACTTTATTTTGGTTCAGTAGCTTCTGCAGCACGAAAGCAAGCATCTAGAGTCTGCTATTGCTGCTGTTGGTGCTGTTTTGTGGTGTTAGTGCGTCTGACTTGGGTCGACACGTGGGGTGATGACATCATCGTTTCAGAAAAATGACGGATTGCCCGTCCACACGACAACGCCAAGCCGGCGTTTTCAAATTTTTCCACTCTGGGACCCGGTTTCAAAAAATACCGGTTTCACCTTTCGAAAACGCCGGATCAGTGTGGACGAAATGCATATCCGTAAAAAAAATTGTGCGGTTTCACTGAAGCGCGTCTCCGTGTGGACGGGGCCTTAATCTGACTCCAATTTCAAATGTTTTTACATCAAGATTTACTGAATTAAGACAATCAGCACTGAATGGACGTCTTCTGGCTACAGAATTTCCCAAATTGCTGCTCTGCCACCTTCCCTTAAATAATTCTTAATAATTTATAAATAATATTAAGAAAATAAAAAAACATTGCTCTGAAATATTTTCAATCAATGACAAAATGATCTAATGTGATATTAACAGCCATATTTTGACATAAACTTTTAGGTTGATATTTGATTTATTTTGCTAAAACTGTGTAATTATTAAGGGCCAGCAAAAAGACTTTTCCTTTCACTGACTTCCTTTCATACACATGTGAATGTGGGACACCAGAAACACAAATCAAGTGAATTTTGCAGTAAAGTGGAGTAGATTAAATATTTTACAATTTGAGTGATTATTATTTGTTATTTTTTAAAAATATATCACGTTATATCTTGATGGTTGCAGTGTCTGTAGAAAGTTCACATGCTCAAAGTCTAGACTGACTGCATCTTTAAATGTGTTATTATCAGTGTCCTACATGATTCACTCAACCCTGTTACTTCTGACATGATTTTCCTCCTTTCAAAACCAGAGGATTTCTTCAAACTGTGACGCCCAGGAAGTGACATAATCTGGGCTCTTTCTACAGCATGATGGGAGGACAAGAAAATAATCTCAATCCATTGTCTCAGTTTTTACACATGAATGACTGCATTCATCAAACCTGTTACCAAAGTTACTGTAAGAAGAGATTTAGCTCAAGTTACACTCACAACCCTGTCAGCCATTCTGGAAAGTTCATTTACTTCATACATTTTGGTGTTTACAGTTTATTCATAAAAATAACAGTGTTGAAAACTGTATTGAAAATGCCTAAATTCTGGTAACACTCCTGGAAATTGAGAACCAGATATGAAACAAATGTAAAATATTTAGTTTGATCTGATGTTGAAAATCAATATGAAGTTTCTCAAACTTCCCTTTACTGAGCTTTTGTTAGAAAAGAACATTATGTATCATTTCATAGTTTAACTGCAAATCTGCAAATTAACTGCAAATCACTGATGATGTGAGTGATGTGGGAGGAGCTTTACTGATGATGTGACTGCTGTGGGAGGAGCTTCACTGGTAGTGACCTGTAGTGGGCGGAGCTTCACTGACTGAACTACAGATTGGTTGGAGGAGATGATCTGCCCAAATCAAAAATATCAGTTACTGTGTTTGTTTTTATAGGGTTAGAGACCAGAAATCAAATTTTAGTATCCGCATCAAATTAAATGTACAAAAGCGAATTTAAATAGAAAACTATGGAAGAGGATTAGGGCCAAGCAATAATAAAAAAATAAAAAACATCTCGAGATTAAAGTTGTTAAATTGAGAAAAAACTTGTTAAATTTCGAGAAAAAAGTCTAAATAAAATGTTGAGAATAAACTCATTAAATTATGAGAAAGAACTTGTGATAAAATGTTGAGAATAAAGTCATTAAATTATGAGAAAAAAGTCGTTAGATTATGAGAATAAACTCGTTAAATTATGAGAAATAACTCATTCAATTTCAAGAAAAAATGTTGAGAATAAAGTCATTAAATTAAAGAAAAAACGTTAAACTATGAGAACAAATTCGTTAAATTATGACATTATTATCATAATTTAACGAATTTCTTCTCGTAATTTAACAAGTTTTTTCTCATAATTTAATGAGTTTATTCTCAACATTTTATCTTGACTTTTTTCTCTCAAAAGTTAATAACATTTTACTCATAATTTAACAAGTTTATTCTCATAATCTAACGACTTTTTTTCTCGTAATTTAATGAGTTTACTCTGAACATTTAATTTAGACTTTTTTCTCGAAATTTAACAAGTTTCATCTCGAGATGGTTTTATTTTTTTATTATTGCTTGGCCCTAATCCTCTTCCATAGAAAACCCATTAAATGCAAGTGTCTTTTTTTGTTGCTGTATTAACCTCTTTTGTATTTCACCCTTAAACTTATTGCATTAATCATTTATATCCATCTATTTTAAGGCAAATGAGGCTAATTCAGAACATTTTGTTTCTTCATAAAAATAATGGAAATATCTAGAAAAGTAGTAAGAACTAGAGATGCGCGGTTTGCGGTTACAGCCGCGGACTCCGTGGATAAACCGCGGATCGGGCGGATGACGTGACGAAAAATAATATTTTAATTAAATTTGGGTGGGTGATGGGCGGTTGAACCAATCAAAATATAAATATATGTATACATTGTTAAATATTGTTATCTGACTATAGGCTACCTACATCCAAAAAAATCGAGCACACTTTGAAATAGTCAAATTTTCATCAGGCAGTAATATGGCTAGTCGAGTATGCAGATCGACTGCTTGTTATTATCAGAGATGGCAACGCTGGCGAAGGAGGTACGTGAAAAAAACTCAAAAAAGGAGAATTAAAAACAAAGGAAATAGAAGGTCAGAAAAGTGTTGCCTGGAAGTGGTAAATCAGGATGACACCAGTGCAGGCTATGTAATTTGCAAAACCTGCGAAGCAGTTTATGTTCATGACAGCCACAAGACGGGTACGTCTAACATGGTGCATCACAAGTGTGCTGCTAAACCTCAAACCTCCACGAACACCTTGACAAGTTTTTTGTCCGTCGAGATCCCAATAGAGTACCACAGGATGTAAAATCAAAGCTGACGGATGCATGTGTGAACCTGTGCTCTCTTAATATGCGCCCGTTCGATATTGTTTCTGGCAAAGTATTCCACCAAGTGGCCCAGACGTTGATTGACATAGGAGCTAAGTTCGGAGCTGTTGACGCTGGTGCCATCTTACCCCATCGGCAAACAGTGTGCGATCGGGCAAAGAAGCAGGCTTCCATTGATAAGCAGAAACTTTCGGAGGCCATCCAGAAAGCTTTAACCAGCAACGGTGGTATTGCCGTAACCACAGATATGTGGACAGATGAATTTAAAAAGAGGGCATACACAGTCCTGACGTGTCACTACATCAGTCAGTGGAAGCATGAAAATTGTATTTTGGCATAAAGGCTGCACTCCGGTCATACCACTGGATTCCGTGCTCCGCACACATCCTTAACACGGTGCTAAGACATACATTCAGTACAAAGGGTGACTCCGAGTCCGATGGCATTGAAGATACAGTCGACATGATCGATTACTGCAAAGAGCTCGTTGCATACCTAAAGAGAACCGGTGCTATCGCCAGCCTAAAGCACACCGTGAATCAAGAATGTGATGTGCGATGGAACAGCAAAGTCACTATGTTGGAATCGATACAGAAACAATACCAAGACATAAGAGAGCTGCTAAAGAACAGAGACCAAGAACATCGCCTTGGTGGCATCCACCAGGATCAACTCACACACTTGATCGACTTTCTCACCCTTTTCAAGTTAGCAATCAGCGAGCTTGAAGGGGAACATTACCCAACCATTCACATGGTGTTGCTATGGTTTTTTAAACTCAAAAAACACTGTGAGCCCAAGTTTGGAGACCCACCTTACATGAAAAGTCTCCGCTCTTGTGTGTCTGCCCTTCTTGATGAGAAGATGTGCCCTAATGCTACTCATAAAATCGCCACTTTTCTCCACCTGAAATTTAAGTCGCTGAAAATGCTGGTAGAAGAGGACAGACGAGAGGTGATTAAGCAAGTTCGCAAACTTCTACCAGAGGAAGGCGTCCGTCTAAGTCATGATGGAGAAGGCAGCAACCCTGTCACCGAGCCCATGCCAGCAACAGAGCAAGGTGGGTCGATACTTTGCCTATCAGGGGTCGGCAACCTTTTCGTTATAAAGTGCCATTTTAAGTTTCCAAATTCATCACTGTGCCATAATCCATATACGTAGTATAACTTGTTTGATTAATTGTATTGTAATTTATTAATAATCATTTATAATTGAGGAGCTCTTTTCCAAAACACAATAAATCCATTTCAATAGGTTTCAGGAAAACTACATTTTTTACCTATACCCACACATTTTGTGAATATTCAATTTATCCTGTTAATTTTTTTTTATTTTTTTTTGGCTCAGTCTGAACATGTTGAACAATGATTATTAAATCAAACAACAATATTGTTGATGATAAATTCAAAGTTTTTTTTTTTTCTTTTCAAAACGCTATAAATCTATCCATTTTTTCCAAAAATTGATGGTTTGTCTTTTTTAAAAAGTCTTTTCTCATTTATTTTTCGTGTTTACATTTATGAGGAAAAAAAAATGTTACGTGACAGTTCTCCATTACGGACGCGACCACTCTGAAAGCAGCACTAAAAGACTTTCAAACTTTCACAGAGACCTCAAACAGAAAGCACAAAGCCTTTCTTTAAAGCGAATTTTGTTTTGTATTAATTGTATCTTAATTTTAATCCATGTTTCATTAACCAATTTAGGTTAATGGCTATCTCGATTGTGTAGGCTATTTTTCATTAAGTGTAAAATATTAGGCTGTGTATACCGATGTGGATCAATTATTAATGTTACATTTCATCTGTCTTTTGTAGGCATAGCTGATGGCGCACCAACGAAAAAGCCTAGGACTGACTTCACAGAATGGGAGGAGGAATCAGATACAATAATTCTGGATGAAGTACAGAAGTATTCCTCTACAAACTTCCATATAGACGGATATGCTTTCCTACTTTCCTTTTGGGAGAAACAAGGCCAGTCATTCCCACGACTACAGCACCTTGCCAAGAGAATTCTATGCATTCCAGCAACAAGTGCTGCGAGCGAGCGCTCCTTCAGTGCTGCAGGGCGCGTTATAGAGGCCAGGCGCTCTCGTCTGAATCCTGACACTGTAGATGCTATTTTAGTCCTGCATAGTGCCAAGAAAAATTCAAACTAGACCTAAGGTCAGGCATATTAAACCAATTAGCCTATGTTATCTAGCCCATGTTTAACAAACTTTTGAGTTCAGTCAGCTGATAATTTTACGTTCATATTGGTTTAGCCCAGGGGTCGGCAACCCAAAATGTTCAAAGAGCCATATTGGACCAAAAAAAACAAAAAACAAATCTGTCTGGAGCCGCAAAAAAATTAAAAGCCTTATATAAGCCTTATATGAAGGCAACACAGGCTGTAAGTGTATATTAGCTATATTAGCCTACTATCAAAATGACTAAGTAGGCTACAAATACCTACATAATGAGGTATTCCCGAGATATATATTTAAAAACTGCTGAAAGCTACAGAAAAAAGAAGCAAATGGATCGGTGCAATTCACAGAAACAACTCGACTCCAGGCAGAGAAACATGGATTTGCATTTATCATTTTGTGTCAAATTGTTGGATTTTTAGGTAAAATCATTCCATATATATTGTATTGTTATATATTATGTTGACAAATCATCAATTAAATAATTTTCCATCTTATATTCTGCATAATTGTGTGTTTTAAAATAAACACTGACAAAAACTATAACGTTACTATAAAACTATATGTTTTAGGGCTGGACAATATGACGATATAACATTGATATAAGTGATTACTCGGATTTAAACCTACCTATATTGTAGTTATATAAAATATTCACAGGCAGATTTGCTTTTATGTATTTCCCCAGCGTCAAATCAGGCACATATAAATGTCAGGAAACACGACTGCTGGCTGCATGTCAATATCCATGGATTAGGTTTCTTTGATAAGTTGTAAGAAACACTTTCGAGTCCAACCTTTAGTGTAATTCGTTTGTTTTACTCGCGTTTTCGCAGTTTCCCCTATTAAATCCAGTCACGCAGCAGTTCTTTTGCCACTCAGTCCAGCTGAGGGAGCGCGCTTTCGGCGGGAAAGTTACGTCGATGCATACCCTCGCGCCGCGCTGAAACGTGTGTCACAGGCTATGACGCAAATCTTCGTTGACAGAAATGTTGAAATATAATATTTGTTATACACATTTTTACAGCATTGGAAAACGTTAAGAGTGTTTGTGTCATGTTTGTCCTCCTACAGAAACCATATGAAACCATACCCATCTTTTTCCATTTTCATACATTTTTGAAAAAGCTCCAGGGAGCCACTAGGGGAGCGCTAAAGAGCCGCATGCGGCTCTAGAGCCGCGGGTTGCCGACCTCCGGTTTAGCCTGTTCTATTCTAGACATTTTGTGTGTTAGTTATTTGGCCTCGCTTTTACGTTCCGAGGTTTAAGGCTATTTTGCCAGAATTTCTTGTCGCAACTGTGATGGCATAGTATTTCATTATGCTTCAAGTTTGTGGGGATGATCCTAAGTCCATGGGCTATTGGGGCATAGACTTGTCATACAGGCAATTTAGACTGGTCAGACTACGTTCGTTCAAAGAGGGATGGCATATTTATTTTTCTTATTTAAGTTTGTGGGGGTGACTGAGCCTATACGGCTTAGCGACGATATGCCGTTTTTTATTTATTTTTTTTTCAACTGTTTGCCAAAACATGCGACTATAGCCTATGCCTACATTAAGATATTTATTTTAATAATTGTTTTACTGCCTGTTGTTTCTTTTGGCATATAAAATAGGCATTGTCTGATAGAGATATCAACAAAGGTTCATCTGTGTCGCAGAATTGGTGTTGTTTCCGATTTCTACAAGCTCAATAACATCCACAGCAAAAAAAAAAAAAAAAAAAAAAATTAATTAAAAAAATAGTCGAAAAACTGTGCCCATTAATTAGATGTGCAAGGCAAGCAGGTTAAGTTTGGGGGTTGTTATGGACAACTACAAATGTGAACATTATTAGCCTATAATGTAAATGACTTGTTATTTTATTCGAGCTTTCTATCTATTTGCTAAAAAATAAAGTGAAATAGGCATTTATTAGTAAGCTAAATAGCAGCATGTTAAAATGATGTGCCAAAATGCGTTTTCTATTAGGCTTCAATGAAAATATTGTACAGTACAGTGCGTTTAATTTAGGCTATTTATTTATTTTTGTCCCTGTGCGCCGATCGGAGACAGTTCACTGCTGATATTCTGAGAGCTTTCTAGTCTCGCAACTGTCATCAGCAGCGCCTTGCATCGCCCAATCAGCGGATGGCGGGCGGGGTGCGGTTTTGAAAATTGGTCGAAAATGTTGGTGCGGATGGATGGCGGACGGATGATGAGTTTTGTGATGCGATTGCGGATGAAATAATAGCCCATCCGCGC
Organism: Culter alburnus; assembly: GCA_028476615.1. Classification (NCBI taxonomy): domain Eukaryota; kingdom Metazoa; phylum Chordata; class Actinopteri; order Cypriniformes; family Xenocyprididae; genus Culter; species Culter alburnus. The sequence continues at coordinate 54,416 of JAOTNS010001261.1, forward strand.
ATCTCTAGTAAGAAAAATATTTATGCCATGAAGACAGAAATAAACATATCTGTAACCAAGAAATCCACCCTCAGTCTGTTGACAGCAATGAAATGAGCTTTAAGTGTCAATTTAGCAGATCTGAAGGCATCAGCATAATAAATGAGGTGAAAACAGGAACTATTGACATGAAATAAAGAGTGTTTTCAGCAGTTTCTCTGTTAATATTGATGATCCTATCAACACTCATTCAACAAGACATTCAGATCATCTCACTTTATTCTGAGTGTTTGCTGTTACATTGCACATTATTGGAGTCACAATGTATGAGAAAATCCTATAAAACTGCTCCATTGAAAGACAATACTGTTATTTCTGATGATATAACATGAATAAAACATTAACACAAAAACACTCTAATGACACTCTAAAGTAGAAGTATTCTACCAGATCTTTACACAATGTATATATATTAGGGCTGTCAATCGATTAAAATTTTTAATCTAATTAATTACATACTCTGTGATTAATTCATCTAAATTAATCACATACATAATTCTGATTTTATAGGTAGACCTAATTTACTACACATTGTCATTTAAATACCCTGAAAATATAGTTGATTATTAAGGCTAATTTTACTAACCACTCTTGCTAAATGGGGTAAGCAGCACACTTATGTTCTCATTTCAGAGTTGTTCGAGTAAATGATTCATTATAGACCGTGTGGACAGATCAGTTGTTGTCATGATTCATTAAAATGAATCTGTTCAAATGAGTCATTAGGTCGCGAATTGGATATTAGCGAATGTTGTTCCTTTTTCTTCATTAATGTACACCCCATATTGACAGAAAAACACAGAATTGTTGACATTTTTGCAGATTTATTAAAAAAGAAAAACTAAAATATCACATGGTCCTAAGTATTCAGACCCTTTGTTGTGACACTCATATATTTAACTCAGGTACTGTCCATTTCTTCTGATCATCCTTGAGATGGTTCTACACCTTCATTTGAGTCCAGCTGTGTTTGATTATACTGATTGGACTTGATTAGGAAAGCCACACACCTGTCTATATAAGACCTTACAGCTCACAGTGCATGTCAGAGCAAATGAGAATCATGAGGTCAAAGGAACTGCCTGAAGAGCTCAGAGACAGAATTGTGGCAAGGCACAGATCTGGCCAAGGTTACAAAAAAAATTTCTGCTGCACTGAAGGTTCCTAAGAGCACAGTGGCCTCCATAATCCTTAAATGGAAGACGTTTGGGACGACCAGAACCCTTCCTAGAGCTGGCCGTCCGGCCAAACTGAGCTATCGGGGGAGAAGAGCCTTGGTGAGAGAGGTAAAGAAGAACCCAAAGATCACTGTGGCTGAGCTCCAGAGATGCAGTCGGGAGAAGAAAGTTGTAAAAAAGTCAACCATCAATGCAGCCCTCCACCAGTCGGGGCTTTATGGCAGAGTGGCCCGACGGAAGCCTCTTCTCAGTGTAAGACACATGAAAGCCCGCATGGAGTTTGCCAAGATGGTGAGAAATAAGATTCTCTGGTCTGATGAGACCAAGATAGAACTTTTTGGCCTTAATTCTAAGCGGTATGTGTGGAGAAAACCAGGCACTGCTCATCACCTGTCCAATACAGTCCCAACAGTGAAGCATGGTGGTGGCAGCATCATGCTGTGGGGTGTTTTTCAGCTGCAGGACAGGACGACTGGTTGCAATCGAGGGAAAGATGAATGCGGCCAAGTACAGGGATATCCTGGATGAAAACCTTCTCCAGAGTGCTCAGGACCTCAGACTGAGCCGAAGGTTTACCTTCCAACAAGACAATGACCCTAAGCACACAGCTAAAATAACGAAGGAGTGGCTTCACAACAACTCCATGACTGTTCTTGAATGGCCCAGCCAGAGCCCTGACTTAAACCCAATTGAGCATCTCTGGAGAGACCTAAAAATGGCTGTCCACCAACGTTTACCATCCAACCTGACAGAACTGGAGAGGATCTGCAAGGAGGAATGGCAGAGGATTCCCAAATCCAGGTGTGAAAAACTTGTTGCATCTTTCCCAAAAAGACTCATGGCTGTATTAGATCAAAAGGGTGCTTCTACTAAATACTGAGCAAATAGTCTGAATACTTATGCTGTGTTCACACCAGACGCGACTTGTGCAAATAAATCGCGCTATTCGCGTGTAGTTGGACGCGTGAACATTTTGAGTTTACTCGCTTCATTCGCGTGTGAAATTCACTGCATGACAGACGCGAATTCGCGTCATGAGAGGGGCTCTCCTGCTCCTTTATGTGTTCCAGACTCTCCCACTTCTTTCTGCAGACTTCCTCTAAATAAACATAACTCGTCAGCGGGGAAATAGTTGTAAATTACAGCGAATAAGCTCAATTGGTCGGCTTTAGCTAGCTTGTAGTCTCAATATGTATATATATATAGCTCAAATTGAGTAAAGACCGTTTTTTACAACTTCCAGAGATTGTCCGACCTCCTCACTCACTTTCTTTCAAGCTAGATCCTTTTATTTCTGTTTCTATAAAAGTACGAAGATATACAGCGACGATGTTTTGTCCTCCATTGTTATTTTGGATTTCTGCCTCAGCTCGCTACGTCACGTCACTACTAGAGCAAGCTCCTGATTGGTTAACGCGGCGCGGAAATTCGCCAAAGTTCAGATTTTTCAACTTGCGCAAATCGCTCAATTCGCGCCGCAGGATGTCAATTCGCGTCTTTGCATTGACTTAACATGTAAATCACTCGCGCTTATCGCTTCATTCGCGTCTGGTGTGAACACACCATTAGGACCATGTGATATTTCAGTTTTTCTTTTTTAATAAATCTGCAAAATGTCAACAATTCTGTGTTTTTCTGTCAATATGGGGTGCTGTGTGTACATTAATGAGGAAAAAATTAACAAATGATTTTTAGCAAATGGCTGCAAAATAACAAAGAGTCAAAAATTTAAGGGGGTCTGAATACTTTCTGTACCCACTGTAATAAACTTTGACAAAGAGTAGCTTTTATTGTTATAATTGTGATTTCATAATATTTAGATATAAATCAAACTGAACAATACTTGTGAAAATGTCTTTCAGTCAGTCAAATAGCAAATAGTAGAGCTCTGCAGCATTTACTGGTAAAAGTGATTTTCCAAAAGATGGGCAAAAATCTTACACTAAACCATGTCAAATCATCCATTACTCCTATTTTTTCTGTAATTTAATTACAGTTACTTCTGATGTAATTGAACTTAATACGGTTTAGAACAATTATATATAATACAATAGTGGATTTAACATCAAAATTATGGCTGTTAATAGTTTAAATTTTATTCGCAATTCATCACGATTAATCTCACACTTATCGTGAAATTAAGCATACATCAGATTGAAGTGTGATTCTTACAAAACTGTATTTTTCAGCTTTTTTCAAGGTAAATTTAGGTCTTTTCAAAAAGAAGACACTTGCAGACTCCAAAAGGACACCAAATAACCAAATGCTATGAGTCCAAATAATTCATACATTTATGTACACTAAAGCACCCCCACACACACACAAAAAAACACAACGTTTGAGAATGCACAGTGTATAGTGTGGCAACAGTAAAGAGATATTGTAGTGTTACGATACTAAACAGGACCACATGGAGAAGCCAAACCTTGACCTGCATATATACTGAAGTACACAGAAACATACACAGGACAAATCCAAACATTATCCTGAATGTGTGTGAAAACAATGTGAATGTACTGAAATGTGTCTGTGCAGAAATACAACATGTGATCAGTGCATCGAGAGAAAGAGAGAGAGAGATCTCATACATGATTTGTTTGAATGTAACGGACTAAAATAACACAAAATATCTTAATGGAACATGATCTTTACTTAATATTGCATAATTTGACTCATACAGTGTTTTGTTGGCTATTATACAAATATACCCGTGCGACTTACGGTTTTGTGGTTTGGGGTCACATTTAATGGAAACACTGAATTTTAAAGAGATTTAGTCTTACGGGTGTGGAACGGCATGAGGGTAAGTAATAAATTACAGAATTTTGATTTTTGGGTGAACTAACCCTTTAATTACAAGTAACCAGCCCTAAACCAAACCCTAACTCTTGCTCTACAGTAAGTCCACTTGAATGAAACGACTGAGTGAATTCAGACACTGAGTGCGCCAGAAGAGCTGCTGATTTCACATAGTTTGTGCTGCTGTTTAATAATCATTTGAAACTGGAAATTCATTCAGCATGAGCAAACCTTAATTAAACCATTTCATGATCAATTAAAAATGAATTTATACCTGACTGATATTATGCTGGAATGAATGAATTCTGTAATATTATCTGTAAGATTACACTTCTGTATATTCTCTATTTCTGTAGAGCTGGACATTTTAATAATGATCAAATGACTGAGTTCAGCATGAGAATAAAACCAACCTTTTGTTCCTCAGTTCCTTCATGTTTCACTCTGAATGTTTCTTCAATCTTCATGTCTTCAGGCTCCTCTTCAATAAACTCAATCTTCATGTCTTCAGTCTCATCTTTAATAAACTCCATCTTCATGTCTTCAGTTTCCTCTTTAATAAACTCCATCTATAAGTACAGAATAATTAACAGAGTTAAAAGTCTTCAATGACCTGTTGGACTAAAAAAACCCACTCAAAACTAACACTACAAATTAATAAACTTCATATTTCAGGCATTTACTATCTACATTTGATATTTAAAGAATTATAGATTATATGTAAATGATTACTCTTTGATGAAAACATGATTAGTTTGTTAGTGTTTGTTGTTGTCGTTCATGTTCATTGTTTGAGCAGCACGAGTCGTGATTCACTGAATCATTTCTTAAAGTGTTTGATTCAATTGACTCGGAGTTGAAAAGTTCAGTTTCTCCATCATTACTCTCCAGAGACTGAACTCGTGTTCATGATAAACTGATTTATGATATATATAGAGATAAATGAGACGCAGGTTTACGGTTTCTCATCAGTGGATATGTTTTACTCACACAAATATCCTTCATTACAGTTAGATAAAGAATCACAATGTTACATTAAATAGTAAATAAACTCATTTCACATATCTGGTAAAACTATTAAAACTACAAAACTGTTTCTGTCGATTAAAACAGCTTAAATTCTTAAAACAAACCTTTATTCAGCAGATGCAGGAGCGCGGCGCAGTCTTATGACGTCATGTCGTCACTCCAAAATAAAAGTCACGCATTGTCTACAATCACAGAAGTGCACAGAAATCCATATATTTTACCAGATAATTTTGTATATTAAAATTAAAACAGTGACAAATATGGTACAAACAATGTTTAAAAAAAATATTTGTGAAATTGTTTTTTATTATTTTTTTTTAATTTTGTTAAAAACCACAGTGGAGCTATATACTATTTTTTGGCAGCTGTTACAGAAACATTTTTACAAAAAATCTTCTGATTTAACCTTGAGATTTAAAGTATTAGATAGCTTAGATATTTGCACCACTATTTACAATGACACTAATAATTCTTAATTCCTGATAGAAATACAAAATCAATCGGTAGTTATTAATAGAATAACAAGACACAAACTTTTACATTCAATCGCGTTTGGCCCCATTTATTTTTGATCACAGTAATACACGTTTACTTCAGATTTCATTAGACAGAATATAAGTCGGGCCGTACGCAGGGTTTCATAATTACCCTGGTCAGAAAATGTTGTTTGTTTGGGGGTACGGTGGCATGGTCCACTAGAAAATTTAAATTTCCCTGGTGTACATATGTGCATTTTTAAGACATTTTAAGGCCAACAAACAGGATAGCAAATAGCTTTAAAACCATGTCAATAAATACAGTGGTGTAAAAAAGTGATTTTTTTATTTTTTGCATGTTTGTCACACTTTATTGTTTCAGATCATCAAACAAATTTAAATTTGAATCAAAGATAACACAAGAAAACACAACATGCAGTTTTTAAATGAAGGTTTTTATTATGAAGGGAAAATAAAATCCAAACCCACATGGCCCTGTGTGGAAAAGTGTTTGCCCCCCGCTGTTAAAACATAACTTAAGTATCTAAAGATTAACGGTATTCTGCTCTGTTGCTCAAATGAACAATGAATAATGACTTATTTGCTCACCCTCATGATTTTGCCCACATGACTGACTTCTGCAGAAACACAAAAGATGGAAATACATTGTGAATCACTCAAGTGTCAACAAACAGTGAATTGAACCCAGGCCTTTTTCTGTCAAGGCACAATTTTGGGTTTCATCATCTGATTTGCATTCTCACTTTTACCTAGTTAATGATACGCATAAAAATGTCAAATTTAATCACACTGCTGCTTTCCTCTTCCTTCCTTTTTTAGCTTTTTCTAATGAAGAAAAATTAATAGCAAATAAATTGTCTTTTTCAGGATCCTTTGAGACTCTTTATAAAGTGGGAAAGAAGATTGGATCTGGAGCCTATGGTCATGTCCATAAAGGGATTAGAAAATGGGATGGCACACAAGTATGCTGCATAAATCAAACTTTTTATTTTTTAAATTCAACAACATTCACAAAATTCACAAATGTAAAAAAAGCAAATCTCATTTTTTTAGGTGGCCATCAAATGTGTTGATGATCCCATGTCTGAGGACCCCATTAAAGTGGTGAGTTGAGAAGACTTCATTCTTCATGAAAATAATGAAAATCTGTATGTAGATGAATGAGATAAAACTGCATTACACAAACAAAGCCAGTCAGTAGTAAAGTAATTGTAAAGTTAATTGCTTTAGTTATTATTAGTCTGGAATCAACTAAACTTTTGTCAATCTCTTTTCTTTAGCCTGGGTATTTCAAACCTATGAATGAAGAGGCACATATAATGCTGATGGTGCGAAACCCTCCAACTTACGAGCATGTGGTACAGTCAGATGACTAGTTTATTGAGAAAAATCGAATCTCTTTAGTTTTAGAATATGATTAGTCCATGGACTTGTGTAAGTTCATCCAAGGAACGAGAGATTGCCTGACTGAAGAAACAGTGAAAAGCATTATGAGGAAACTCATTGATGCTCTACATTACTGCATTGAGTGTGATGTTCATCATGATGACAGACATTAGGAAACATTCTCATCAACCCAAACAACATGCAGATAAAGTTAATTGACTTTGGCATGGCAAAGCACATCAAGAAAGGACCTGAGTTGGCTTTCTGAACACGTTCGACTGATGAATTATTTACTGCAGTTCACTGCAGAGTATGTGAGCGGAGCTGAGCGGGAAGAATTTGCGCTCCACGCTCAAAGTATTTCATAATTACTCCGCTCAAGCTCCGCTCTGGGTGTACAATTTTCCGCTCCTCGCTCCCTCCCCCACTCCGTCCTTATACGTCTCGCTCCGTTTTCGCTCCACGGTATTTTTATTTATTTTTTTAATAACACCAGTCTCTGATCAGAAGATGCATGTAGTGTAAAACGAATACGCAGTACTAAGAGAAGAACATCCATACTTTATTGGAATTTTGAACACTGAACAGCCCCAAACCAATAGCTCACTTTTAAACAAAGCAAAATAAAAAAAATAACTGTTGAATGAGGCTAAATTAAATAAATTATCAATTGAAAAACATTATATTAAATTATCAAACGAAAACATTACATTAAATAAAATAAATCACAAACTAGAATATGAAGTTAAACAAATTGCCAAACGAAAAAATAAGATCTCTTTTAGCAAACTTATAGCCTATATTATTGAGAAATAGGCCTACTATGAACAGAAAAAATGCTGGCTGGTTAAACATAGGCTATTTTTTTTAAATAAATTATCAAATGAAAAACATTATATTAAATTATCAAACGAAAAACATTACATTAAATAAAATAAATAAATCACAAACTAAAATATGAAGTTAAACAAATTGCCATACGAAAAAATAAAGATCTCTTTTAGCCAACTTTTAGCCTATATTAATATTGAGAAATAGGCCTACTATGAACAGAAAAAAATGCTGGCTGGTTGAACATTAGCGAGCGAAGCTAAATCTCCAGCGCTGCGTTAACTTTTAGAAAAACGAGCTTTTGCAGAGTGGCAGGTGCCAAGCACATGCGATTATTGCTGGACATCAGACCAGCAATAGAAAACACCCTTTCCACGCTGGCCGAGCCGCTGGGAATGCTAAATATGCGTCTTGCAATTTGTGAAAGTTGTGGCAGTACATTAGAATTTTCTTTCCAGAAGCGAAGGACGTCGTCAACTTCGGTGTTCAATCTTGGCATTCCAAGGTATTGCTCGACTTCTCCTCTTACGTCTAGTGTTGTAGAAGACGAACAGGTCACAGTTGCGTATGACTGGAACATTGACTTGACTTTTTTTGCGCTCGATGGCTCAGGGACAGGGTCAGGGACAGTCACAGGGTCAGCGACAAGGGAATGTTACTTTTTTTATTTACACTGCAGAGAGTTCTGTTTGATGAACTAACAACTCCCGGATCTCAATCTGTTTGCCTTCAACCTACAAGAACAATACAATTAGCTATGATTATTTAGAATAATAATAATGAGTTTTCATACATGTAGGCCTACTGTATTATTTTTAGCATTATTGTAAGTTAGCATACATTTTATTTTTTATTTTATTTTAATAAACCATGGTTAATTTCTGAATGCTATGCCTTTGTGTAATTAATTACTTGCCTTTTCATCTCTTGCAATCCACTCGTTCTTGAAGCGTGGATCTAATAATGCAGCCAGAATAACGTGAGTGTCGTCATAAAACCTTTGATAACGAGTCTCAAAGTTCTCAGCTAGAGTTTCTGCGAATGCGGCTATTTCCAGTGGAGTGTCACTGGAAACATCAGACATCATTCTGTGTATTTCTGCAACTGCCGGTAGGATCATCCCCAGGTTTCCCAGCTCCTTTTGTAAACTGTCTGTCAGTTCAGCAAATGGTGTGAGTACTCTCACTAAGCCTTTAAGAAGGAGGACATCATTGCATGTGATTTTCCCATCATCTGTGATCGACGTCAGCCTGTTTTGCCACAGCGTGTCCTTCTCAACATTTTCAGCACCGACTCCATCATCCGCAACTGACTGTTCCATCTGGTTGCGCATGCAGTTGTGAGTGTGCTTTTTCTGACTGTTTTGACTACAACATTATTGAATTGATTGCATTGTGCTTCGCAATTGCGTCTTTAATTGCAAGTTGGAGTAAGTGGATTCTTAGGTGAAGATTCGTAGTTCTCTACAATTTTTGTAAGTCCTTCATGATTTCAGAAACTGGAACTAAAACCATCAAGAGAGAATATTGACTCCGAAATTCTACTCACAGATTGAGTTGTACACTCAATTTACAGTGACAGGAAGTCCGTCTGCATCCTTCAATTTCAAAACAACACACTTCAAAAAGGTCAGTGTCTTTTTCAGTCCTTAGGATACTGGATTGGATTCGATTCCAAATGCAAAATATACACATAGGAGGAGGACCAGTGCCATCAAGATGTCCTCCGTCTACTCTGTGATTAACTGGCCATCCAACGTGAACAAAATGTGGTCATACTGCATGAGATGATCCTCCCGCAGGCTTTAGGCACTATCTTAGGTGTTGGGATGACAGGAGGGCTGGTCTGAGCATGGCCCTGCAGGCAGATTGAAGGCTTTTACCATATTGCTGGCGCTATCAGTTACTACTCTGATCACACCACGCTGAATATTCCAGCGTCTCAGGACCTCCTCATATTTTTCATAATGTGCTTCGCTGTGTGGTGTCCCTGAATGTGTTCACAACTCAGCAGAACAGTGTGGCCTTGAAAGTTTTCATCTACAAAACTTCCCACGATACCCAGAAAACTGTGACCTCGGCTCGTCCAAATATCAAGGGCCACTGAGAGTCCATTGCAGTTCTGTAGCAGAACGCGCAATTTATTCTCCAACTCTAATAAAGCATGTGGCATGAGTGTGTCACGGACTGTGCCAGGTGGGGTGTAGCCAGGTTGTGCAATGTTCGCAAAATAGCGCATCCCTTTTCTTTCTCCTTTGGTGAGTGGCTCATAGTCCATGTAAATCATTTTAAAGAAAGCCTGGTCTAGTTCACTCTTCCTCTCCTGTGAAATATTTTTGTCGTTCTTTGTTGAAAGAAGCCTTTAAATTTACTGGTCTGTGTCTCTTTACATGTTTCCTGTGATTTTTTTCTCTGCAAAAAAATGTAAATTGAACATAAATATGGCGCTAAAATTAAATGTAAATAATAAGTAGCCTAAATGCCAATGCAATATTTACAAATGTATTAATTCTGCATTGGTGGTTTAGGTTGTTCAAGCTGAATAATACCGACCTTCAGATTTTTTTTCCACGTGTGAGCGAAAAACTTTATCGTGTTTCCTTGACACATGCCTTTTAAGATTCCACAATGAATCTTTTGACGTTGCAATCACCTCCCCGCACTCGCGTTCTCCTTTGTCATCACTACCTTTTATAATACATTTATATTTTTTCCCCCTTCTTCACGGTAATATTTCAGAAACTCCATTTTTCTGTCTCTCTTTACCTGTGCTTACTGCTTATTACCAACTTATAAAATCGTCCATCATATAATGGAGATGCACAGGTGGAAATCGCGAGGGGGTCGGTAAAAATATAATTAAAATCATGTGATAAATTAATTACATGATATATACTTTATATAAATGTTTGTGAAAGTACTAATAAAACAATACAAATGCAAACAAATGCAAAATATGATTAGAAACATTTTGAGTCCCCCTCCGTCTCCTGACAGTGGTTTGGTCCTGGGACTCCTGGCTCGTGATTGGTAATTGAGCGATAGTGGAGCGTTTCGGAGCGAGAGAAAATCACAACGCTCTGACGTTTAAAAAATCCGCTCCTCACACCTGGCAAAATCACGCAACTCCGCTCATCGCTCCGCTCCCACTCCGCACCGCTCACATACTCTGGTTCACTGTTGATGTGTAGCAAACAGTGGAGATGTGCTGTTTACAGGAACAGACAGAGATGCAAAGTATTCATGGTAGCATTGCCTTACACGAACTACATACAGTATCTCAAAATGTGTCAATAAGGACACCCTTACAAAAATAACCTACAGGAATCCTGCAGGAATATTATGCAGATTTCCTACAGGATTTCCTACAGGATTCAGCTCATTTTCCTGAAGGAATACCTGCAGGAATTTTATGAAGGAATACCTGCAGGAATTCCCCTGCAGGGTTTTAAAATATAATATTCAAAGTTCCTGCAGGACTGTTGTGGATATATATGCAATTATACAGGTCTTCTATGTTTCTGTAGGATTAATGCAGGGGGAATAACTTCACAACAAACAATGCATTTTCACAAATTATTTATTGTATTTATGAAACTGTAAGAGCAGAGCGAAGCAGAGACCAATTCACAGCCAAATGAAGCCTCTACACTGTTTTCCTGAAAAACAAGAAAAAAAAAATTTGTGTGTGTGAGAGAGAGAGAGAGAGCATGTGAGAGAGAGTGTGTGTGTGTGTGTGTGAAGATGAGCTGTGTGTGTGTGAGAGAGAGAGAGCATGAGCGTGTGTGTGTGTGAGAGAGAGAGAGAGCATGAGCATGTGTGTGTGTGTGTGTGAGAGAGAGAGATGAGAGAGAGTGTGTGTGTGTGTGAGAGAGAGAGCGTGTGTGTGTGATGAGCGTGTTGTGTGTGCGTGTGTTTGAGCTTGTGTGTGTGTGTGTGGATTTTTGTGGGATGACAAATGAGGACATTTATGATAACACCTACAATATGAGGACACTAGGAAAAATGAGGACATTTTGGAGGTCCTCATTTTTTCCACGCTCACTAAACAGTTGTAAATGTTCCCAGAATGCTCTAAACAAAAAACCTCCAATGTCCTGAAAAATCACAATTTCATGACATGAAGTGTGTAAGTGTTTGTTTTTTGCTCACTTGCGGATACGCCAACTAGTGGTCAGATCTGGAACTTTTACACACTTTTAACACACATTGATGACGCACTCAACGGTCCTCATATATACGTACGTTTTCATAACCAAAATATTTATAATTTCTTTATTTTTGACTTGTTAATTTGTTGAAAGATATCTATCATGTGAAGCGTTTTTGTTGTATGCAGTTGTGATGATTGTTGTATGATTTGAGTCATTGGTTTCAGTAATAAAAAATAAAAAAAACTTTTTCATACACACCAACTTTTTAAGCTAGTTTAGAATTAGCCTACTGTAATTCACACATTCCACGTAATCAGAGTAAAATAATAACATCAATTTACTACTGTTTATTAAGTATCCTGTTTTCTTTGTAGAGAATCAGTTCCTCAATTAATTGAAATTGATCAGCTGGATAAGATAATGTTAGCTTATTAAACAAAAAGGACAACATCATTAATATGTGGGCCTGGGAATATCTGGACTCTTCTTTTTAAAAGCTTACATAATCACACATGTATTTAAAAAATATTATAAATAAAAAAACTTGCAGACTGGTAGTGAATTTAAATATGCCTTGTTTTATCATGTCAGAATATCGCAGATACCACCCACGCTGTCAGATGAATAACTCCACCCACAGATAAAATAAGAAATAGCTACTATAAAAACAGATCTAACACTGCAAAACTCCAAACTGAACATGCATATTAATTAAAATAAATGTAATTAGTTAATATAAAGAACTTCCTTTCAGAAACAGCATAATCACGCCACGGTGGGCCAGCATAAAAACACGGTCCGGATCTACCACATAAGGTGGAGTCTCTCCTGGTCTTTGAGTTGAAAACCTTAATTATGTCATAATCCGAACTATCAAAAATGTTTAATATATAATTGGGAGTCTAAATGGCCAAATAACAGCAGTAAGTGGCACATTTCTTCCCGTCGTCCGGTTGTCTGTTTGGACCAAGTGAAGTGCGGCCTGCATGATGTGCCGGCTTTTCCCACATTCCCAGAGCCATCGAACGTCTCACGACGTCGTGTTGCTGCAGGGGCACGTTCAAGCTCAAACCGGTGCGCAACGTTTTGCTACATTTTCCGGGTTGAACGACATGTTTCCTGGAAACGGTCTGCAACGGTGTGCAACGGGTTTGAGATGCGTTTTCTCTTGTTTGGTGGGTGTGTCAGAAATGTCAGCCCAATCAGTGGCAAGATGTATATAAACCGCGCGGTATTAAAGAGACAGCTCGCACAATGGGTATTAATGAAACATAAAAATACTATACTTATATATTTTGCTATTGTATTGTGATGTGACACTTTAATAAACTTTTCTATAATCAGAGGAGAATAGTTGGTAAATATTACAATATCATATATATAGCACAACAACAGTGATCAGCATTTATAACCCTAATACAAGCAATAAAAATAATATAGATCAACACAGTCACGGAGGTTAGAAGTGGATTATCCTTCACCTGAAATGTTTTCATCATGAAGTGCAAGTCAAATGTTGTATAACAATAATAGAAGTTTCCACAAATCCCTTCACTCGATTGGGATGTTCTCTTTTATTCTGGACGGCAAGGGCAGTGACTGTAACATCGAGCGTATTTTGTAGTATTAAGCACGTATTTATACCGACTTCATCAGGCTCCAAAAATTATTCAAAAAGAACACAAAGAATGGCCTTCTCAGCTGCCGTAGTTGCAACTCTTGCGTCATCAGAACAGGGTGTTCAACGCGCCACCGTTTCCGTTTAAAAAACGTTTTGCAACGTTTTGTCGGGGCTGAACGCAGCCCTGATCTCCTCAGACATGGCCTGGTAAGTGGTAAGTAATTACTTTTCTTCATTTTCAACCACAACGACAGTTATTCTTTGAGTATATGTTAAATTTGACCGCTCTTTAACAGAAATCTGTGCTTTGTATTACACTGTTGTAGCTGTCGTTGCACAGTGTTAGCATCAATCAATTTGCCTAATTAGCTAAAGTTAATGACATGCATTGGTGAGAAAATGAGTAACGTTAAGTTGAAATTTCATTTATTTCTATAGGCAGAGTAATACCATGCATACATCCTATTTTATTCAAGTATGGGTCTTGGTACTTGTCTTGCTGACTTTTTGTCTTTAATATCTATGTAGATCTTTGCTAATTGAGGAGCACATGGTCGAAGAGCATGTCAAAAAGGAGAAAAAGAATTAGCCCTGAGGCTGAGGCTATTAAGTTTATTTTATCTGGATGTGAAAAACCTTGTTTTAAGGTCAAGTGGATCAGTGATTTTAAAGGTATGTCATATGTGGTTGAAACTTAAATATTTATTTTTATTTTAACCTAGGGTTGCCACCTGTCCCTTAAAATACGGAAGATTGAATCATTTCATATACTACTAATAACATTTCAAATTCTAAATAAAAATATTGTTTTATAGACTATTATTTGCAGAAAATGACTACTGGTCAAAATACCTCAAATAATGCAAAGAACACAAGTTAATATTAATTTAAAACACATAATAATCTGTTAACTTAATAGTTCAGAAATCAATATTTAATAATAAATAATAATAATAATAATAATAATAATAATGTGATGATAAATGTATAATAATTGTCTTTCATGCATCTTGGCATGCTCTCCACCAGTCTTTAGCATTGATGTTGGTGTCTTAAGCCAGTGATTTTCAAAGTGGGGGCTGCCAGGGGGCATCAGCAAATTGAAGTGAAGATAAAGTGAAAAAAATGATAAAATTAAATAGATATGGACAAACATTTTTAAAAGGAAAAGGCCTGACGAGCAGATAAAAATTTGCAGGGCTTAAAATATTCCAGCACCATGCCGGATCTCCGGTGAGCGTCGTGAGGAAAAATATATATATTTGGGAACTTGCATGGGAACTTGCATGTGGTTTAATATTTTCGAGTCAATTGATTTCACCTACCAATCGAGAGGAATGCAGCTCTAACTAATGTTACAAGCCAATCTAAAGCAGAGCAGGGCTCAGGCTCAGGATTTTTTTTTAACTTTAACCCCTGAAATACCCACTTTAACCCCTTTTCAGCTTCTGTTGAAGCTGTTTGTTACCTACAGCATTAGCCGACTTAATCTGCCACTGTGCAACACTAACACTCATATATTATTTATTTTGTTAAGTCTGATGTTTGTTTATTTTGTAATTTGTCAATATCTCGTTAATAGCGATTCTCAACTAATTTTGGTTGCATAACTTTTTATTAATTTTTCAGGACGTGGTGTATTTACCTGCACACCAATTGAAAAGGGATCGTTTGTCGTTGAGTACGTGGGGAGTTAATATCACAATATGAACAGGACAAGAGGCAGAAGAAGTACACAGAAAAACAAAATGCTTTCTTGTTTGATTTTGAATGGAACAATGTCAGATGGTGGTAAGTCATGGCCTATACAAGATCAGTTATTCATTAAAGCCTTGTGTTGTTTTGTGGAAAAACCTTTTGCTTTCTCCTACTTTAGCATAGATGCGTCCCGCGAAGATGGCTCTCTGGGAAGGCTGGTGAATGATTGCCACACGTCACCAAATTGTAAATGAAAAGGTTGACAGTCCAGGGTAAACCTCATCTTTGTCTATTCGCAATTGAAAACATCCAAGCAGAGACTGAAATAACCTACGATTATGGAGATTCTCAGTGGCCATGGCGTAATCTGGTAAGTAAGACCTCTTGATAGATCATACGGTATAGGATCTGTTAAAATTAGGGATGCACCGATACCTATACTAGTATCGGCATCGGTGCATCCCTAATTTTAACAGAGCTCATGTACTTGTACTCATACTCGTAAAAATACCACCGATACCAAAGACAGATACCTCACGTGACGTATGTGACAAAATTGTCCGTGCACAGAGACACCGGCGGCAACAGCAGAAACAATGTCAGCCTCAGGGGTGTGGAAATACTTCAAAATTAATGACGACAACACACACATTGCGAACTACATGCTTTTGTTATTCTATTAGTGAGGGCTGGATAGGTGGAATTGCGCTGAATTACACAGACCACAAGCGTGCTCGCTCTCACGTGCTCGCTCTCTCTTTCTTGCGCGCGATCCCAGTTCTCTCAGACAGCGCATGATTGGTTCTCCTCTCACCTGAATGGTCATGCACATACTCCAACCCATAGTGTGGAGTATCTCACGTAAATACAGTCGGTTATGACTTAAGTGGACGTAAACATTTGGGTGAAAACAGGATATGTGTCACTCAGTATCATAGACGGTCAGTATCCATGGATTCGGTCTTAAAGGTACTATATCTGTAATTAATGTTAGTAAAGCAACAAAATATGTTAAATGCATGTATACATGGTAAATATATAAACTTTATTACAGGCTCTAGACCCAACAACATAACAGAAGGAATAGATACATACACACATAAAAACATATATTGATTCATGAGAGTCTTAACAGGCACCCATACCAATGTTTCCACAAATATGATTGATATCTAACCGAGCTGCACCTAGGGCTTGTGAGCATCATTATAATACAGTTTTTAGACTCATCAAGTCGAGACATGAACTTAAACATTAGGTTCCTCAAGAGAGCCTGTAAAGTGCTTAGCCCTGAGTCACAAAAAAGCTTACTTGCACTGCTACTCCTGGGCTTTTTTAGCAGTATCCTCAGACAGTCATTATGCTACCTGAAGTTTGCGCATGGTCTCCTTTTTGTAGTTGACCCACAATGGGCTGCATACATAGGGGTGCAGTATGCACGAAAAATCTCACTTTCACATCATCAGAGCAGTGATGGAATTTCCGGACTAACATGTTTGCTTGAACATACAACATTCGTCTCTGCCTATACATATCTGCATCATCTTCCAACCTGTCAGTGATAATATGCCCAAGATATTTTGTACAGTGAGATACACAGAGGGATTGCCCTGACAGGTAAAACATTGGAAAATGCAGCTTCTGATCCTCCTTGGTCCTACATATCAATACAACACTCTTTTTTGCATTGTACTTTACATCAAACTCAACCCCATACTCAGAGCATATATCTAACAGCTGCTGGAACCCAACAGAGCTGGGGGACATAATAGCCAAATCATCTGCATACATAAGATGGTTTAACAGAGTGTTCCCTATCAGACAACCTGTCTTACACTTCCCCAACTGTTTCGACAGGCTGTCCATGTATAGGTTGAACAGGGCTGGAGACAAAAGTCCCCCCTGCCGTACTCCATTGCCTACACTGAAAGGTGAGGATAGACTGTTTCCCCATTTAACTTGCATATGTTGTTTGGCATACCAATAAAACCAGGATACGTATGATGCATCCAGGCACACCCCTAAGCTTAAGTTTGGTAAAAAGCTTATGGTGATTTACCCTGTCAAATGCCTTGGAGGCATCAATAAACCCTAGAAATATTGTAGAACCCTGCCTTCTGTAGGATTCAACAGCTTCTTTCAGGGCATAGATACATAGATCTGTACTGTGCTTGGCCTTAAAACCAAATTGATTTTCTGTAGTGTAAATGAACTCACTCAGTCTATCTAGCAGCAACTTTTCTAACACCTTAGAAAAAATGCTAGCTAAAGCGATGGGTCTATAGTTGTCCAAACTCCCTATTTTACCTGCCTTATCCTTAATGACTGGCACTAATGTGACTGTCAACATGGTATCTGGCAGTGTGCCATGTGTCATCAGCCCTGTGAGGCAGATGGACAATAGAACTGCTACCCTGGGGCTGGCTAACTTAAGGTGCTCCGCAGTGATGTTATCCTTGCCACTAGCTTTGTTATCAGCTAGTTGCTCTATAACATAATAAACCTCACTGGGAGTAAAATGAATCACTTCCTCCTTTAACTTGCCCACACAATAAGGTTCACTTTTAATACAATTAAATAAAGCTGCGTAATGCAGCCTCCACTGCTCTGCAATATTGTCTCCACCAGAACCCCTTCAATGTGGCATGGCAGTACTGCTTTGGCCCTATTTGTAGCTTTTACCTCTTTCCAGAACTCAGTGACATTGTTACCAAGCAAGTTTTCAGCCATAGAATGAGCTCTTAAGGCTTGCTCATGCTTCTCAACAAAACGCACTGCATATTTGTATCTAGCATTTGTAAGTTTCTTATGCTCTAATTCTGGCCCCTGTCTGGGTCTACCAGCTATAACCCAGGCTCTATGAGCTGTCTTAGCGGCTTCTTGATGGGCAGCTACATACTTTCTCCAACCAGGCTTGGTATTCTTAACCTTTCTAGGGTGAGTGTATAGAGGTCTACTGGCCTCATATATAACACTCACTATACTATTGTACATTTCACATAGGTCATTACAGTGAGTGTCATCATCACAGTTAATATTTGAACATAAAATAGCATCCATGGGTAGCTGTACTTCCCTTAAGAGAACATCTGTCCTCCCACAATAAAACATGACATCCTCTTTAGATTGTTTTACCCAATTCACTTTGACCCCATTGGCGCCATCTTCTGTCAAACTGCTGCAATCAGGTAGGTTATCAACATTTATCGTCATAGAGATAGGTAAGTGATCAGTGGTAGTCAACCCATACATAATTTCAACTGTTTCCAAACTATCATGAGCATCAGATGTACAGATTACATGATCCAGCCAGGTTGTGTGCCATGCTTCACTGATGTAAGTATAACTATCTACAGGCAAAAATTTCATGCTGGAAAGAACCAGTTTACTGTCATGACAGAACTGCATCAAGTGCTGACCAAAGAGAGATTTATCATCAGAGATGTCTGCATTTAAATCACCCATCACAAATATATTTGCATATGTACATTCCTTAATATAAGAATTTAAAAATGCCAATCTATTCATATATTCATCTTCATTTTTAAACAATCATATGGGGTATACACATTTAAAATGATAAAAACATTCATATCATACATAACTTTAATTGCAATACACCAGTCCACCTCTAATCTAATAATACTGATCATTGGGTCATATTTCTTACGCCACAGAATGGCCACACTCCAGGTATTCTACCACGTACCATTCTAGTGCTTAAATCAGTTGTGGACTCTCCTGCTCCATGGAAACATTGTGGAGAGAATAAATAATAACTAAACCTACTGTATCTGAAAAAAAGTTTATTTTAATTTTATCTCTTTAGTGTTTGTTGTATTGTTTGTAAATTTTCCTTTTATATAAACAACAATTATATATATATTGGTAATTATGCCCGTTAAAGGGTTTTGGACACTGAAATTTTGTTCTTTAAGTTGTGCAAGCACAAATATTTTTCATTTATAATAAGAAGCTGTCCCCTACATTCATTAGTTCACTCACTGTGTTGTACTTGGAAACTGCAACATCAAAAAAAGAAAAAAAAGAACGTGAGAAATTAATAAATGTACGGTGGGTACTAGAAAAAAGTATCGGTACTCGTACTCGGTCCTAAAAAACGGTTCAGTGCATCTCTAGTTAAAATATAATTAGATAATTAATTTCCCTTCAGGAAATGTCACTGTGTCACATAATGTCACACTATGTCAATGTTTTTTATGAGCAGGCACGCATATAACTCTTTTGTTGTTAACCAGAATCGGCTCCATTTCTCACCAAGAGGAAGGTGTTTGATAAGGTGATGGCAGTAACGCCTTCAGGAAGAGAGAGGTCAAATTTGTAAGGAGATGAAACAGCACTGTATGGTCCTGACAACAAGATATCCAATTCGAAGCACTGATTAATTAGATCAGCTCAAAATGTAAGAAATTCTTAGAAAATTTATTAAATGTAAGAAAATTAATTTTTCCTTTGTTTTTCAGCTCTTTCTCCAACCCTGTCTGGCACTGCATGCAAGGTCTCCTCTGCATTGTTCAAAGAAACATTATGAACTTTAAACCTTTAAACAGTTGGTAAAGGCAGGCTATTTGAAAATTTTCAGCCAACGAGATTTGATGTCTGAAGAAGGGTAACTTGAACAGGAAGATGACCTGCAAGACGAAGAGCTCTCAGAAAGCGACAACAGCTCAGATGACGAACATGATTTTCCTTAATAAGGGACATTTAAGCCGGGTGCAAACTGTATGATTTTGGCCACAAAATTCCTCTGATCTATGCCAAAAATCTGTAGTCTTTGATCGCTAGTTTGATCATTTTGTTACAATCAAATTTTGTTGCAATCAAAATTTACCTTAGACGAAATTTGCAGAGTCAGAAAATTTGACTTCCAGTCCTGCAGTGTGACTTCTCCTACGACGACCGGATTGTCTTTATTTTTCAAGACATGCTGTGATCAAAATTGTTAGAGATTAATTGTTAGAAAAGTTAGAGATTTCTTTATTAGCCCACCATTTCAGTCATGTCATTGATTGATGTTGTTTTCTTGTGTGTGTCTGTTTTTAAGCATCTTACTGTCGTACAGTCGACATTAATGCCAACTGAGATCCCACAGTGTGACATGAGGATCATGTTCGTACAGTCTGACAAGCAACAGTTGTAAATGACTCTTATAAATCATACAGTGTGCACCCGGCTGTAGAATAAATTACACAATTCTGTAAAGCAAAACCCAAAAAACAATAATTCCACATGAATGGAATGTGAATAATTTGCCTTTAAATGTCACATAGAGCAATTAGATCAGAAGGCTTGTTTGTCTTTTTGATGTTTATTGTTCAACTTTTCTGTAACTGCGATGCCCAGTGTGTCTTGAACAATAACCTATTACATTCCATGTGGCTAATTACACATCTAACAAAACTACTTGGTCTACACTTGAAAGATCCAGTTATGCAGTTTACATTCAGTGTGTATTTTTTACACTGGAACTTATGTACTTGTCCAAACTAATAAAATGTAGTCCAAAAATGTGATAAATACTCAAAATGATTATTCACACAAATAACTATAAAAAAATATTGCATATGCAAAAAATGTCAGTGTTTACTGCACAAAAAAATGCATCATGGGATTTGTTGCACTTTTTTTAAAATTATAATTTAAAAATATATAATTTGATGAATCAATTAGGAAGATTTACAAACTCATGAGTTATTAGTTTAAATAATTACAATAATTTATTTAGTTAACAAATGATTTGCTGGATCCGACAAATTTGTTAAACATGATGATATATCTGTCTTATTGAATAGAAAAGTATTGTAAAATCGGTTAGAATTTGGGGTGCATATAACATCCAAAACGCTTTTTAAATAATTATTTTAATATTTGCATATTTAATATCGTATAATATTGACGAACACCAGGGTGAGATCCCTGATCGTTTTTGAGTTGAAGGAAATATGATGTGTCCTCCTAGATTGTATGAATGTGTTCAGTCCTGGTATGTAAAGCAGTTTGGCCAACATGTGTTGTTTTAAACGTGCTACATACTAAACTGATTCATTGATTGAGCTTTTTTATAATTTATCATTGATTTAATAAAAAAAAAATCTATCTAGACATTTGGGACAATAATGCACAAAAACATTATCATTGCATGCATATACTAGTGACATGTTGTGGCAAATACAGTAAATATGCCAAATTTCAGTTACATGAAGGGAAGGCTGAAAGTGCATTACAAGAGTTGGACTAGATAGAAAGACACTTAAGGCACAACGATGATTTACCATGGAAATTAAACAGATTTGTACTGGTTATAAAGCAAGATTATGCACATTACTGATGTCCAAACTAGAGGAGGAGCAAGAAGAGGAAATTTTGACTGATTTTTACAATGATTTGATTTTTTATATTTTGACTTTATATTGTTTTTTTTTTGCACCATAATCCACACAGGCTGTACCTTAAGTTCAGTAAATACACTATTCAATGCATTATTCAGTAAGGTAATTGTACAAACAATAAACAACTGTCACAATGTGTATTGGTTGTTTAAACTAATGTCTTAGTATACTGTCAAACGTTATATTCCTATCTTGTTTCACAGGCCAAAGTCCTTGGTTATGAAATAAATGGAGAAGCTCCTTTCAAATGGGTTTTGCTGTTGTTTTGAGGGGTCCTATGCTACAATTATGAATTGGATAATAATTTATTGCCTGGTCTGTAGCCTAGTCATATTATTGTTTATTTAAACATTTCTGCAAACATTTCTGTATTTCATCAGATAGTCTCATAATACCCATAAAAAACTAATACAAACATGATGTAAGTAGCCTATAGAAAAGGGTGGAAAGAGAAAATAAAATATTAGATATAAATGTTCAAGCAATTCCCATTTATTGTTATGGCGCTTTTCACAATACATATTCTTGTCCAAAGCAGCTTTACCAGGAATGCATGTCAACATTCAATTTTAAAGGAGAATTGCAGTTAGCAAATAATGTAAATAATTGCGGCAATTAATGTACAAAAACACTGTAAGCAATTTACTGAAGGTAGAAGCAATGAGCTCTGGAAAAAATGAATTTACATAGTACAATAATTAGGATATATAGAACTTTGGGAATATGCATGTGCTCCAGATGTTGCGTCTTTGAAGCATAGCAGTGAGTTGACAGCAGTCTTCTTCACAGGTGTTGGTCATCTGAGTCTTCTAAGAGGCTGGAGCCAACTGAAGCGGCTGAATTCTAGTCACAGTCAAAACAGGAAAAGCCAAAAAAATGGAGAATATAGCGTAGCTGCTGTTCATAACATTAAGCAAAGATAGTATGTGGCAATTGATCGATAGAGATGTTACGTGTACTTGGATAAAGAGAGGCGTCTTAATCTAGATTAAACTGGAGTGAGCGAGTCTGAGCCCCCCACGACAATATCAGAAGGTTCCCAGAGTTTCGAGCCAAATTGAAAAACGCTCTCCCTCTTTGAGGGGACTTAGTATCCTAGGTACAACAGAAGTCAGAGTTTGTGATCGGAAGAGCGTTGAAGGAGTGTAGGGCGATAGAGATCGGTTAAGTACACAGGAGCTAAACCCATTTAGAGCCGTATAGGTCATAGCAATACTTTATAACGATACAGAAACGAATGGTGTAACCAGTTGTAGGAGATGATAAAATTGGGGTTATATGATCATATTTTCTTGACCTGGGTAAAGAACATCTTAGCAGCCGCATTTTTACTAATTGTAGCTTATGTATTGAGGAAGGGGACAACCAGTAATAATGCATTTACAATAATCAGTAGAGATGTCATGAGCATGAATAATTTTTTGAATCAGAATAGATAAAATATCAGATCTTAGCAAGTCCAAAAAATTAAATGAGAACTGTGAACCTGACTCATCCAATAGTCACGGATGTTTGTTCTAGAAATGTATGCAAATTAGCGAATATTAATTAGAGAAGGCATCATTGCATTATTTAACATGAATTTTAGAAAAACTGTAATACAAAAATGTGTGCAATTTGTAATGTAAATCAATCCCCTGGGTAGTATGGGATACTATTAGTATTTGTTTGCCATATTCAACTGGGGTGTCTCGCCGTATACCTCAGTTTATCTGAATTTAATAGAAGACAATTAGTAACAATTTTTTTTTTTGCTAAAGCGAAAAGCATGATAAACTCTCTGTAACTAGAAGTTTTGTAAAATGTGCGGTTTTTGTAAGTATTGGATAGTAAGAACTCAAGAGTTATATATAACTCTAAAAGTAACTATCTTATTTGATCAGTATTCTAAAGTGAAGATCATTTGAACCCACTCGTAATTCATAATTGTTATCAAATATACATAAGAATACTGTACAAAAACATCAAAGTTTACAATGACTACAGTAGTTTATAGAGAGTTATCATTTTGCACTTTAGGATACTGATCCAAATATTAGTAATTCTTCTTAAGTAATTTAGTTCATACTCAGTCATTACTAGTGGGTTACCAAGACCTCACTTGAGAATCAATATACATTAGCATCATTCATGTTAATAAAGAACCGGTATATAGTTAGTTCTTAGTAGTTCTCGGAGGAATGAAAAAAACAGTAGTTACGATTTAGTTACTAGGAAACTACCACTACAACTGAGCACTATTACTTACTAACATACCATCAGAGTTTATGGTTAGTTCATAGTAGTTACTAGAGTGTTAATAAATGAATTACGCATTGTTCTGGGTAGTATTTCATAATGAAGGCCCATCAGTCTTACTAAAGTGTACCCTAACTTGTAATGAAAATGTTTTGTTCTGGTGATGTCTGGTTATTTGTTTAATCTAGCCCACTGTCCTAAACACGAACAGGGATTATTCGGTGATTTTCTCTGGTATGCAGAGATGCTCGGCTCTGGCGCTTTAGAGTCTTTCTATAAACGGGACGAGTGTCTTTCCACGCAATTTCTGAAGGCCTCTAAACGCGTGTCTCTATGTTGCGTTCTAGATTACACGTTTCTCTCCTGATAGCGTGGATGTAATACTGTGTACCATGTACGTGATTTTTCTATAACCTTTTGTTTAAAAAAAAAAAAAAAAAAGTAAAACTGAAAAAAAACTACTTACCACTCCAGGGGTTTGTGTTTTTTTCGTTCGTGAGAACACAGATTCAGATAAAAAACAAACAGCTAAGGAGTTAGTGTGTTTGCATGACGTCTGACTGTTTACTGACACTTTTTAAAAGCAGTTTAACTTCCTTATTTTCAGAGAAAGAAATTTCAGAGCCGCTGGATCAACAGACAGTAGAAGAGAAGAAAGAAAAGTCTACAATATTGTTTAAGGTGAGGCTTTCATCTTTCTTTTGTGTTCATCTAGTTTCCCCCCCAAAAAAACAGTCCATAAATACATACAGCTTGGCACTTTTGACCTCAGATCTGTGAAATGTGAGATGGGAAAAGTGGGCTGAATATAATCCTTTACACTAATCTGGCGTTTCACACATCTGAAGCTTAGAGACATTGTCTGAAGGAAACTAACCCTGAAACATCTTCTCTGAGCTACAAACTGCTTCTGGAACGGTATGTGTGTGTGTGTGTGTGTGGTGTGGTGTGTGTGTGGTTCTCTCTGTGTTTGAGGTTGGTAACGCCCTCTGTCTGAAACAGAGTCCGTTCCTCCTAGAGATGTGGAATCGCACTTAAAACTTCTTAATTTTTAATGGCTTGAATGGTTGGGGTTTTTGGGCGCTGTATGTTTTATGTTTTTGATGTTCTTATTTGATGTTGTATGGTTTTACTGATGTAGAGTCTTTGGTTATGTGTAGTGGTAAGGATCTGTAAATAAAACTAGACTCGAGACTGACCAGTGACTGTATTACCCTGCTGAAACCTGGTAAAAGTTAACCTGGAGATGTTTCCAGCAGGATCGAGATCCTCGTCTTCATCAGCTCGCTGGAATCAAGTGGTTGTCAAATGCGGAAGATCTCTGGAGAACAGAGGAGACTATCAAATAGCTGAAAGTGTATGTCACAATCCAAGTGCTGTTTCTCTTGCAGGCGTCTTCTGCTCTGTCAGCATTGGTGTTTTGATGGCTGGATGATGGTGTCTGGACTGATGTAGTTTTCAAAAACAGCTTCACAGTGAAAAAAAAGATCAGTCATGGAAACAGCTGTGGAGACGGTTCAGATTCTGCTGTTAAAGCGGCTCTGAAAGACAGCAGTGTCGTATTCAGCTCAGTCAGTTCAGTGTTGATTCAGATGAACTATGAATCATATTTCATTTATTCACTATTTATCACTATTTTTCTCTCTCAATATTAAGCATAATCATGTGTGATGATTTCTGCTGGTTATTTATCCTGAAAGCATTTCACTTTAATTGGATTTTGTGTTATCTTGCATTGATATCAAGCCTCCTCGATCTTTCATGGTTTTGTTGTCAGATTTCCATAATTGGGTCGGATCTGTGAGTTGATGATTGTGCGTCTGTGTGCGATCTGTGTGTGCTTGAGGAGTTCAATTCATAGTTTCAAACCAAGTTGTAAAAAGAATAGAGACGAGCTGAATGAAGATTCAAATTCACATCAGTCAGCAGGTGGCGCTGAACAAACGTTACTACAAGAACTGGACTGTTGAAGTGACCGATTTAACACGAGATAAACGAGGCATTGATGTTTTACATCAAACACAGATGGGATGGCTGAACACAAATTAAAGTATTCTGCACTTTTTACGTTTTTACTATTTAGGGACATGTTTATCAAACATTGCTCAAATTCTTTACACAGCTCTCCTCATCAGCTTTCAGATAACTTCATGTTTGAGATGCACTAGTACTAAACTACCAAAAACACTTCTACAGTTTCAATCAGTTCATTCTTTCTGTAGTCACATTTTCAAAACTCTAAACACTATCAGCACAACATCCATCTGGGCGATCACACCATTAACACACTAATGCCAAAAATTCAACCTTCGGCAAGTTCAACGAAGGCTCAGGCGGAAAGTTGAAAAGTCTTTGAATGAGATCTTGGGTGGTCAATGAGCATGTAAATGTGCAAGCAGAAACGATTGTAAAGTAAGCCGGAATCAAGGCAAAATCCAATCGGCCCATCCCCACGAGGGTTTCTGCCAATCAGGAAATTGTCTAGGGCGGGTCCTTACGCCCCATTTCTGCTCTTCTTGCAGTACATTGAGATAATTCAATGTCCACATGACACAGGCGACCAAACTTTGAGAGGTTTTAGTAAATAATAATAACATGCAGATTGATTTGACTGATGAAACATGAAGACATAAACACATGATGGTGAGGATATATCTGTGTTATCGTGGTTCTTCAAGCCATCTTGGGATTTTCTTAAGAATAATGTATAATATTATGTAACACCATCGACATAGCTGTATCACAGTATAGGATTTTATAAATGATATATCCCAGAGCCCCCACACTGCATGTTTCCATGTGTCCCTGATCAAACACACCATTGATTCAGAATCATCAGATCATTAGTTGAGACTCCAAGACCTGAAATTGAGGGGGTGGTCTCAAAGGAGAGGAGACATGTGCTTTATTAATTTGAATCAAATAATATGCAGGTTAGGAGCCTCTCAGAAAAAAACTTTGTTTGGAAGCCACTGATATATTTCAAGAGCGCGTGGTAGCACTGATTCTGTCTCTTCTGTGATAAGAAAGCAAACAGGACCACAGAAGCAAGTTCTTTCAAACATGAGGACTTCATACAGTATTTTGGAGCAAAACGTATTAATGCTCATAAATTGTAAGGTTTGACGCAATGTTAAGCAACAACCATACAGTATGGCTTTTACTGTTGCAAAAGCAACTGTTTTTAACTATAATGATAATGTCGGTAATGTTTTTTAGAAAGGCAAAAAGAAAGAAGAAGGAAAAAGTTGATGAGGCTTGATCAAAGAATTGCGGGATTAAAACTCGTGAATAGAGAGGTGTCAGTAATAAGAAAGAAGAAAAAACAGAACAAAAAAAACCATAATAATGTGGGGCCACGGTAAAAAAATGCTCTTTTTTCATTCGCTGAAGATGTGCGGGGGCCACTGTGCTATAGTAAAAAACTAACTTTTTAAATGTAACTGCAGATAAAAACACACGCTCTTATTTCATGGTGTTGATTATTGTTGATGAGGTGATGAGGTTATTTCAGCTCGTAAATTAATTTTATCTGCATTGTTGAAGAGGTCATCGGTATGAGTTGCGATTACTTCAACTGCTCAGTGCTCTGGTGATATACAGGTTTGACGGGTGGAATGCTTACGACTTCCAGAGGTTGTTCGGATGTGGGGAAGCACTCTGTGGATCTGTGATGTGAAGATCTGGATAAATACTTTTTAATCATTTATTAAAGCCACGATAATTGTGACACTAACTGAAATTCCAAAAACAACAAGTATAACGTATAAAAGAATAATCTTCGGATTCTCATTAAACAAATCATTAGTTAGTATTATTCCTTCAGAAGGGGAGGAACTGGCCTTGTGAAAAGTATGAAATTGAACTCATCAAATAAGGAAATCGAAATTAATCTTTCTGTGGTATTAATTGGTGAGGAGGCAAACTATCTGAAATCTCTGAAAGTTCTAATGCTAAATGCGTATTATTTTATACAATTTTTATTGTGGTGTGTTGTATTATTATTTTAATATACAACAATTACACAAATTGACTTCAAGGACAATGATGATTTAAAAATAGAGCAGACAAATACGTAAGATGCTTATTAATTTATTATTTTAGAGTGAAGTATTGTTAATCATTTAATTTAAATTTAATTCAGTTCCTTGTTGAAACCTGGTGACTCCATCGCTTTTGTGGACTGCCTTTAGGACGTAAAAGGTTTTCAAATACTTTCTTCAGCACAATAATGATAAAACTAAAAACTTATTTTTGGTCTCATTAAATCTAGATGTTTCTGGGTTACCAAGCTTGGTGTCCCACTCAGGATCGGTCATGTTAGAAGTACTCTGGACAGGACCGACGAATAGGGAATTCGCTAGAGAGGCAACTAACTTCGAGTTGTAACTACAACCGAGCCAATGCAAATGGATGCACTCATATGCATCAGAGATGCTGCCTCGCAGCGAGGGGGTTATATAGCAAGCGGAGTTGCATCTTCAGATTTTCGCTTCGGAGCAAAAAAACATGTGTCTACGAGGTGTGTAATTATACTACAAGTCTTTGAAAGACTCTGCGATTTTGGTTGGTGAGGCGACAGCACTGCAGGGGGACGATTCTGCTTTTACTTTCATTTTCGTTTTTGTTTTGGACTTTTCAAGGAGAGCAAGTCCGTGTAAAAACGTTCTCCGGCTGGTGAACGGTGCGCTTTGAGAGCGTAAGAGCGTTCTCAAAGCTGGTATAAGAGGGCGGATACAAGGAGAGAGTGCACACGACAGGCTGCACTATCCCCTGTCTGTTCTGCAGCGGTCATTCCCCTGCGGCTTCGGCCCTAAAGCGAGTAGTCCCTAAAAGAGCTTCACACAAGTAGATTCGCGTCTTTTTAAAGATGTCGTACTACTTGTGTGTTTCTGGATGTGGTCGTTATCTGTCACCGCGGGATGGTCATGAACGCTGTATCACGTGCCTGGGCTTAAAGCACACTGAGTTTGTGGATGAGTCATGTACCCATTGTGGGAAGATGACCATCTCAGAGTTGCAATCTAGACTCCAATTCCTGTAAAGGGGTGGAGTCCCAGTTCTGTTGCCTTGATCCAATCCTCCTCAGAGGGTTGCTTCGGGCAGCGGTCCTGGTGATCTGAGAATCAGGGTGAGCGCGCTTCCTTCGGGGAACCAACCCCCTAGGAACCCTCATCCCTCCTGCACTTTGCAGCCAGTAGAGCTGCCGGGGGAACGTGGTGGACCACCCCAGAGGTGTGTACCATCCGTATCCTTCGGGGGTTCCCCAGGATGACAGGATGTCGATCGCTGCATCGGAGGGTGAGCCTGAAACTTCTGGGGATGATGGGATGGCTATGCTTTCCCGGGCCGGCAACAGGGTCGGGCTCGTGTGGAATCCTCCACCGTGTCCCGAACCCTTGAGGTTGGATGATTGGTATCTCGGGGTGGCCAGGGCTGGTTCTCAGCCACCCACCCCAGTGCCATTCTTCCCGGAGGTGCAAGAAGAACTCACTGGCACATGGACGGCACCTTTTACTGCCCGAAACCGTGTCGGTGGGTCCTCCTCCCTCACCACCCTTGATGGCGGGGCGGCTAAGGGATACACGCACATACCCCCTGTGGAATGGGCCAGTGCCATGCAACTGTGCCCTAACTCCACCTGGCGGGGGGAGCCGTCTCTCCCTTCCCGGGCCTGTAAGTACTCGTCGGATCTTACCGACAAGGCTTACCAGGCCTGTGGGGAAGCCGTCTCTGCCCTACATGCTATGGCGTTTTTTGCAGGTCCATCAGGCCAAGGCACTGAAGGATCTGCACGAGGGTGGTCATGACCCGCAAGTTCTACAGGAACTTCGTGCCACGACGGACCTCGTGCTTCGTGCGACGAAGGTCACGGCGCGGTCACTGGGTCATGCGATGTCCACATTAGTGGTCCAGGAATGCCATCTCTGGCTGTGTCTCGCGGACATGAGGGATACCGACAAAGTCAGGTTTCTTAATTCCCCCGTGTACCAGACCGGCCTCTTCGGCGACGCGGTCGAGAACTTTGCCAGGCTCGGCTGTCCAGAAGCAGTCTGAGGCCATATCCCACATCCTGCCGAGGCAGTCAGCTGCTGCACCTCCACCACCCACAGTACCTCAGGCTGCTCGTCGCCGAGGGCGCCCCCCCATGGCCGCCCCCGCTCCCGCGCCCCAGCAGCAGCCTCCACCCAAGCGGCACCGTGGAGCCGGTCGTGGTCGGGGTGCCCAGCCCGTCCAGGCCCCCGCCAAGAAGGGCGGCAAAGCCAAGAGCAAGAGGCCCTAGGACAGCCGACCCGGAGATAGAGAAGACTGCTCTTTGGGAGATGGTGACCGCACCACTCCCTCCCCCGGAGGAGGGCCGGGTGGAGAATCTTTCGTTTATGTTTGTTTGTGTTCCACCGCTGGCCCAACAGCCAGCAGTACCCAAATTTTCAATAAAAGAGCAGTTTCCTTCATCTCCGGGTCCGAAGAGGGCTCGGAGAGCAGTGGGAGGGCAAGCACCTCACCACTCTCATCCCCCTCTTCTTTCGCCAGCGGACAGCAGCGAGCAGCGGGTAGCCAAAGCCTTGACTGCTCCCAATGTCCACCCATGGACCCAGGTAAGTGTTGCCCAGCACACTATGACGCCGCTTCGGGCCGCCTCGCAAAGAGAGCCCCCCGAGCCGCGTCCCTGTGTTCCACCTCGCTGCCCCACTGCGGGTACGCCGGTGGTCCCTTTGGTCCCGCTTGTACGGTCTCTGAGAGACGGGGAACTCTTTGGCACCCGCGTCTAGACCTCTGGAAACTCCATGTCTGGTCCCTGGACGGGACGCGGAGGTTCTAGGTGACTTACTCTAGGTGTCTGGCTCCAGGCCTATACTCCGTTGCATCCTTGAGAACCGGATTTAGCCTGGGTTCCATATGTATGACCCTACGGGGATCCCATATGGTTTTTTCCACGGTTGCTCCTAAACGAAGCCTGTGTCTTTCCCTCTGGGAGAACCCATCTCTCATCGAGTTGGAGTCACCCCAGTTCTTCCATATGTTGTACAACCTACAAGGTTAGACAATATGTACTCCTCCACATAACTCCTTCGGGGAAGGATGTGGCTTCCGCAGCGTTCCTTTTCTAACGAAAGGTTACGCTTTCCCAGCGTTATCCGACAGTCTCACTGAATGGGTTTTAAGAGCAGCAGCATTTATTGAACTTCTCTGTGTGTTAGCCCTGTCCCACCGTCCTCAGGCAAGGGGGTTCGGGTAGCTTACAACAGAGCGCTGGAAGAGGGCAGCTCCTGTGGTGCTTTGGTAGGGATTCCTATTCGTCGGTCTGTCCGACGTACGTCGAACGACTGAGTGGGAACGTCTCGGTTACAAAGGTAACCCTCGTTCCCTGAAGGAGGGAACGGAGACGTATGCCCCATCGCCACAGTCGTTGTCCTGCTGATGCTGCCGCCTGCTTGGTTCGGCTCCTCAGTGAAAACCTGAAGATGCAACGCACCTGCTGCTCATTATATACCCGCGCTGCGAGGCGAGCAGCTGATGCATATGATTGCATGCCAATGTGCATTGGCTCATTGTAGTTACACCCGAAGTAGGTCGGCCTCTCTAGCGAGATTCCTATTTCATCGGTCTGTCCGACGTATGTCTCCTTCAGGGAACGAGGGTTACCTTTGTAACCGAGACGTTATTTTCTCTGTTTCACCCCAGCTAAAAAATCATGTCATTCTTGACTCAAATTACAGATTAACTCTGTTAATAAGAAAGTTCCCTTTCGAAGTGGACCTCAACACTGAGTCTTGGATCGACACAACGGGGAACGGCATCAGTGTGACCGGTGTCTGAAGCACATGTACACACCCAGTGGCCTGCTGCATGTCTGTGAGGCCCTCCCCCCACCCCGCGAAGAATGAGATGGGGCCCCTCCCACAAGCAGTGATGTCATGTGTTAAAATTTGTTGTGCACCTGAGTCCCTCCCCCCACACACAATTTACAAAAACAGATTTAACATATCAGATTTAACAGATTGAATCATATGGCGAATTATAATTGCATTGTATCTTTTGATATTATTATTGAATAATATTAAATGCTAATGTTTAGTGATTTTGTTATCACAGACTAAAATACCGGCAGGAATAAATATTTAGGCTAATTTCCTCATTAAAACCAAAGGTGTTCATCAGTGATTGTACATCAAGAGCAAGGACACGTTGTGTTGCATTTTGTTTTGTGCTTTTACCAGAACGAAACTCTCAATTGTCTGTGGAAGACTGCGCGTGTGCACGAGGGCCATGAGAACTGATAACAGCAGCACGAGCACTGGCCATGATTTCAGAAACAACATTCCAGCGGATAGATCGCCTCTTATTTAGCACAGACTTACAAATTTCTTATCGAATGGAGATGTTTCTTTCTTTTAGGTACAATTATTCGCTGTGTTTAAGTTAATTTTTGAGATGTTTCAGAAAGATTCTCGCAGAGAAAGCACACCCTGTTTTTTATTTATTTTATTTTACAAAAGTACAAGGTTTTGTTGTTATTGTGAGCGTACACCAGTGGTCGCCAACCCGTCGATCGCGATCGACCGGTCGATCTTCATCACTATTCCAGTAGCTCGCGAAAACAACAGAAATATGAGTGCAAAAATACATTACATTTCTCCAGTCTTTGTACTGTATTTTTGTATTTATTTTTCTGTTATTTTCGGGAGCTACTGAGACAGTGATAAAGGTAAATAGCCCTCATTATGTCTGAGTCTGTAAAAGGCCGTTAACAAAAGGCCAGAGACGCTGAAGACGGACGCAAAGAGGAGAAAAGTCTGTAGCAGGCAGAGCAGCTCACTGTTCACGATGCTCGAAATATAGGAAGAAAATATAAATATTGAATTAGGGGTGCATGGTTATATGAATACATCTGTAAAAGGAATTACTTCAGAAAAAATTCGATGGTAATGGCATTTTATTTCCTCATACCTCCGAATAAAGTAGCTAATTATTAGCGCATTTCAGCTTTGTTTACAGCGGTAACCAAGGAAACGCTGTATCACTGCTGCTCCATAAGCGCCACCTGCTGTCAGAGAGTGAATTTGCGTCTCATTCAGCCTGCTGTTTTTGTTTAAAGCTTTTTTTGTGTAGCATATAATTTCAGAAAGATAAAGTCAGACAGTTCTGTTTTTGCTTTAAATCTTGAAATTAAATCTCAATTAATTCAAATAAAAAAAACTCATGCAATGTGATAGCATCTTTGTTGGGATTGTGATTAAAAAGCAGTGGTTCCCTGTAATTTTAAATGGCTATGTATTTTTGTTTATAATATAATAATATAATAATGTGAGGTTGCTTGTGTAACGTTCATTGTATTCTATCTGTTTTTTTTTTGTTTTACATTATTTTCTATCAAGGACTTTTATTTTGATGTAGAGTCCTCGAGGAGGATGATGTAAGGTGAAGAGGAGGGGCAAGAGTGAGTGTTCGGGCACGAAGTGAGGTGTTGTTTTTGTTTTTGTCTTTATTGAAATCAACCCATGAACAGTTAAACCCCACGCCTTACATATTTATTGGTGGCAGCGGTGGTGGTTTTCTGCATCTTTGGAGAAGTTGCTGTTGGACTGGTATGGTGACAAAGACGAAAATATATGATAATCGCTGTCTATTCTTCATATATGCTGGATCAGTTGTTGTACGGGTTATTTCACACTGAAACGCTTTTTGCTTAACGTGCAGCGTTTTCAATTACATGGACTGTATTCTGACGGACTACATTTATAACTTTAGAGCAGCTTTATTGTTTTCACCATCGTGTGAGTTTTATTTTCATGTTTAGTTATTTGATTATTTCGTTTTATTTTGGTGAAAAAGAGTAAAATGCCTGCTTCTCGACGATTCGAAGTTGGCTCTTTGCCAGGATTTGACGGCGCTCACATTTTCTGAAACGTGTGCGCGTTGCTCCCTCCTGTGGCGAACTTCGGTAACTGCACATAGCCCAAAAACAAAAGGAGAAAGCACTGAGACTTATAAAATAGACTTCTTTGATGTGTTCATCTACATTATTTGCATCCTACAAAAGTCACGTTATAAGCCTAACTGGCAAATAATCTTTATCAATAAAAGACTGGACTGAACTGGTACAACGCTGCATTGGCAACACTTTTTCAAACATGGCAGAAGACAATGTAGTAACTCCACAAGTGCACTTCAGAACTGTTTTACCTCCAGACTTCACTGGGGATGGCAATGAAAGCTTTTCTCAATGGGCTCGTCGTTTTCAAGTATGCTGCGAGACCTCAGGTATGGACAAACCTCAGCTGGCCAAAGTACTTCCTTCAAGATTGGCAGGTGCTGCATTCAGTTATTGGGATAGTTTGTCAGATGACATAAAATCTGATTATGACCGTACATGTAGCAAAATGGCTGCAGTTTTTGACCAAAAACAGTTACTAAGAACTTTTCAGACATACTTGAATGCCAGACCGCGACTGAGTAATGAGCCATTAGAAGTGTATGCTGCTGAATTGACCCACCTTGTTCACCAAGCTTTTCCAGATTATGGACAATCTGCCATTAAAGGGGAAATTTTGCGACGTTTTATAGCTGGACTGGAACCTGCATTGCAAACTAAGCTGTACGAGTTTGGTGTTGCTACAATTGAAGATGCAATTAAAGTAGCTGGTAGGTGTGAGAGGGCACGTTCCACAGCCACTGAGCCTTTTCCTCTGCCGACATCCTCTGCACCTCAGCCTGCCGTGGTACACAGCCTCACAACTGAGTCTGCCAATATGCTTGCAGCACAGCTCAATGACCTCCATCTGAAAGTAGACAAACTTCAGTCCGTAGTTTCTATGCTGACACAGCCTAAGCCTCATCACAGCAGTGCTGTCTCATCACCTGAACACCACTTCGCCCATCGTAGGAGATCACCTTCATTTGAGAGAGCTAAAGACGATCACTACATGCCATCGTCTCGCTATCAGCATTTCACTGCATCTGATGAGCCATACTTCAGAGGACGATCTCCTGTACGTTCCAGTATCAGCCACCGCAGACCACAAGGGAGCCCCAGGTCAAGTTATCATCAGCAGCAAGGGTATGACAGACCCATATTCTATGAGAGTAGAGATACCCGCTTTAGCCCTCAGCGAAGATATGCTGCATATGAGGACTCAGTGACACTTCAACCCAGCTATGGGCATCATTCGAAGGATGACAGCAGCCCAGGGGGAAACCGAGATCGACGGAGAGGTGAGCAGTATTACAGACATCGCTCTCCAAGTCCACAACGACCCCATTCACGGCATGTACATTTCACTGAACATCACCGTTCGGGAAACGAATAGTAGCTGGAGATGGGGGCCAATCTTCAGTTCAAATGTCAGTGGCCCATAGCGACAACACAGTCACACCTGAGGATTCCACAGTTTGGACCCCATACATAAAAGGACTCATCGAGGACCAAGAAGTCAGTGTTTTCCTTGACACGGGTGCTGGTTTGTCACTCATTAGTGAGGCCTTGCGTCAATGCATCCCTGCACTGAAACATCGGCCCTTACTGAAAAGTTTCCAGGTGGCACACACACTGACAGGACATCAATTAGACATTTTAGGTTCATTAACTGTCACATTACGCCTTGGATCACACATTTTCAGTATGGACATGTATGTTGTAAGAGACTCTAGACAGGACGCCCTTCTTGGGTGGGACTTTTTCAAAACACATGGTGCCTCAATTGACACAGCCTCTGGTGCTTTCATGTTCAAGAATGAAAAATTTCTCTTCTCAGTTCCTCCCAAGCATTGCCTTTTTGCTGTAGTGTGTTCTGCTTTCACAGGTCTCAGTCCCACCCTTGACAGAGATTGTTGTTCCTGCCTCAGTAGCATGTGTATCTGAAACAGGTGGTCAGCTCCATGGTTTCCAAGGTATCCTAGAACCAAATGTGTCATTTGACAAAGATTTAGCTGTTGCTCGTAGCTTCTCTAATGTTGAAAACGGGCTCACTGTTGTTCATCTACTTAATCTACACACCAAGACATTGAGCTGCCCAAACAGGCCCATTTAGGTCAGTTCTACTCTGTGCGTAACATGCCTTCTGATTTCTATAAGCCTGTGGACACTCTTGTAGCTCAGGTTAGCCTGCCAAGCCCTTCGTGCAAAATACCTGATGTTCACATGGGTACAGACACTCTTACTCCCAATGAGGTGAAAGTAGTTCACTCCCTCCTACAAGAGAACTGTGATGTCTTCAGTACTTCCTCTACTGATCTAGGTCGAACTGATTTGATTAAGCATAGTATACACACATCCTCTACGTCCCCTGCACGTCAGAGGGCATATCGTACATCTCCTGTCCTACGAGAGGAAATCCACAAACAAGTACAGAAACTTCTTGATGCTGACTTAATTGAGCCTAGCCATAGTCCATGGGCCTCCCCAGTGATACTTGTTCGTAAGAAGGATGGATCTTACAGATTTTGTATAGATTACAGACGTTTAAACTCGATTACAATCAAAGATGCACACCCACTCCCACGTGTGGATGACAGTTTGGATGCCCTATCTGGAGCCACCTCTTAGTACGCTAGATTTGTCAAGTGGCTATTGGCAGATTCAAATGGATGATGCTAGTAAGGAAAAAACGGCCTTTACTACGGGTGATTCCCTGTATCATTTTAAGGTCATGCCAATGGGCCTTACTAATGCCCCTCCGACATTTCAGCGATTGATGGAGCTTGTTCTTCGTGGCCTCCATTGGTCTAAGACTTTGGTATATCTTGATGACATAATAGTCTTCAGTAAGACCTTTCAAGACCACATCCACGATCTCTCTGAAGTGTTTGGTAGATTACGGCAAGCTGGTCTCAAACTCCATCCTCAAAAATGTCAGTTTTTCAAGCGATCTGTGTACTCTTTCTAGGACATGTGGTTTCAAAGGATGGCATTCAGCCAGACCCCAAGGTGACTGAGAAAGTGCTGAACTGGCCTCGTCCAACTACACCTACTGAGGTTAGGGCTTTCATAGGCCTCTGTTCATACTATCGCCGTTTTATCAAAGATTTTGCAGAAAAAGCAGCTCCCTTACACAGTCTGACAAGGAAACATGCCAAATTCATTTGGAGTGAAGAATGTGAAGACACTTTTCAGTAGAATGCTCTATCTTCCCCTCCTATCCTCACTTACCCTGATTTCAGCAAGTCTTTTATTCTATATACGGATGCATCTCACCACGCTATTGGCTCCGTTCTTGCACAACAACAGCAGGGTGTTGAAAAGGTAGTAGCCTATGCCAGTCATGTGCTAAGTGCGACAGAGCGCAACTGGTCCACCTTTGACAGAGAATGGTGGGCTATTGTTTGGTCCGTTAGACATTTCTCACACTACTTGCAAGGGTGCCCCTTTGTGATTGTTACAGATCATCGTACCTTGTTAGGTTTAAAGAAAATGTCTATCGATCGAGATCCAACAGGACGCAGGGCCCGTTGGGCATTAGAGCTTGATGTTGTACAATTGGGTCATTAAGCACAGGACTGGCGTAAAGCACACAAATGCAGACTCACTGTCTAGACGCCCAAGTCAAAGCAATGCCATTCCTCAGTCTACTTCTGATCTCTCAATGACAGGCAAGCCAGAACCTTCTTTAATCACAGCCCCTCTTACTGCTCATGCTGTCATAGACCTTTCCCAGTCTTTGTCAGTCGATATTGCACAGTGTCAAAAAGATGATGTCACACTGAGGACAGTGCTTGAGTGGTTAAAGGAGGGAAGGAGACCTCCATCGTGGGTTCTAAAGAAAGGTTCGGCAGAACTCAAACTATATTGGCGACAGTTTGATAGACTGCATTTGCAGGATGAGAAAATCTACCGTTTTGCCTGTAACAAACCAAAAGAATCACCCACTCTTCATGTAGTCATTCCCAGCAAAGCTGTCCCCCAGGTGTTACAGTTTTTACATGGACATTCCACCGTAGGTCACCTTGGTCATAAAAAGACACTTGCAAGGGCCAGGGAGCATTTCTATTGGCCATACATGGCGAGAGACATAGAGAACTACTGCCAACAGTGTGTTTCCTGCCAGTCTAGATCTATGCCAGTTCCACATCGGGTAGCTCCTTTACAGACTATTCATGCCAATCGTCCTTTCGAGAAGGTGGCAGCTGACATTACAGAGCTTCCTGTGACACCATCAGGCCATAAATATGTCCTCGTTCTTCAAGACTATTTCACCAAGTATGTGAATTTGTACCCTATGAAGGACCAAAGGGCTGTAACGGTCGCACACTGTATTTTTGAGCAGTATGTTACAGAGCATGGTGTTCCTGAATGCCTTCATACAGATCAAGGCCGTCAGTTTGAGGCAGATTTAATCAAGGAGTTGTGTTCCAAGTTGGGTGTCACCAAAACTAGGACTTCTCCCTATCATCCTGAGGGAGATGGTTTAATCGAAAGATTTAATCGCACCCTGAAAGACCAGTTGAGTAAAAGTCTGTATCAGCAAACAGAACCATGGGATACCATGTTGAGGTCAATCCAGTTCTCTTACAATACCAGTGTGCACAGCAGTACTGGATACACCCCTTTCTTCCTTATTCATGGACGTGAAGCCAGACTGCCTGTTCATTTACTCTTTCCTAGTCCTGCTGAAACTTCTAGTGCCTCTGCAGGCACCCCAGCAGAGTATGATACATCTGTCTACAGGAAATTAAATTTTGCATTCCAGTTCCGTAAGGAGAATCAGGAACATGCTCATGTACAACAAAAAGCACAATATGATAAAAAGGCCAAACACCACGTACAGTGTGGGAGACTTGGTTTGGCTGAATGATCCTGCTCATTCCCGATGTAAACTGGCCCCACGCTGGAAAGGACCCTACATTGTAACACGAACTGTTCAGCCTGCCAGTGGTTACTCTGTACTGTATGCTATTCAGCCAAAAGGTTTTCCTGAAAAGACACCACAAGTGGTACATCATAACCGTCTTAAACCCTACCTGGCTCCCACATGTCAGCTGGGGCGAACAGTATCAGATGCATCGTCCCCATTGCACAGCCTGTAGAAAAGGAAGTACCCTCTAGTACTTCTAATTCTGATACACTTGCTGCCCAAGAGAACTTGCCTTCTGTCGTTTTTACTGGAGGAGTCCCCAATCAGAGTTCGGCGAGGTCTTTGCTTTTGGGACAGCCCCCACTGAACTTAACTCAAAACACTGGACAGTTTAATGTCCCACAGTCTGGTGACACTGCAAGCTCAAAAGTGGACCGTCTTACCTCTATGGCTCCACATGCTGTTCTAGACTATAGACCATTAGGTCGCAGGCCTGTCAGAATGCCTGCAAGGTTCAAAGACTATGTTGTGAAGTGAAAAAAAAAGAATATCTTTGCTTTATTTTTATTATTTTTATTTTATTTTTGAGGTCCTTAAATGTCTTATGTGGAATACAGACCATATTGTTAATTGAAAATCGTGGTTGTGTTGCACCAACAATCTGCATTGCTTTGTGTGGTTTATTCATGACATTGTTATTTTCTGTATGTTGAAAACGTGGACGTTTCTTTTCACATGGGGTAACTAATGTGAGGTTGCTTGTGTAACGTTCATTGTATTCTATCTGTTTTTTTTTGTTTTACATTATTTTCTATCAAGGACTTTTATTTTGATGTAGAGTCCTCGAGGAGGATGATGTAAGGTGAAGAGGAGGGGCAAGAGTGAGTGTTCGGGCACGAAGTGAGGGTTGTTTTGCCCAGTTCTAACACTCCTCAATAAAAGTTATTAGCCGTAATATTTCAAGTCCATCGTCTTTATTGAAATCAACCCATGAACAGTTAAACCCCGCCTTACAATAATAATAAATATCTGCAACCAGTATGAGAATCTGCCAATTTGCTTGTAAAAAATAAAATAAATCAGAATCTAAATTGGCCTAAAAAAAAAATACTAAATACAATCTGGGCTGTCTTTTTCTATCAAGTAGATCTTGTCTTTCATAAAGGTCGAGGTCAGGGATCTTGGGCTTAAAAAGGTTGGTGACCACTGGCGTACACAAATAGTACTTTGAAGTGAATTTTGCTTTGTAGAAATTGTATCTTAATATCAATCAAAAAACCAAGAACGTCGGGTGTGGAATGGATTGAAGTGCGTAAAACGAACCCATGTTTCCACGGCCTTTGAATAAGGCTGAAGCAATAGACAGACGTCTTCTGTTTTTATTAAATTTCTTCATTACTTTATTTATTTTTTTATTTTATTATATTTTTTATTTTATTTTTTTATATATTTTGGTCTAACTTTTAGCTGGTCTAAATTCTAAGTTAGACACAAATTTGTGTGTAGGCTATATAAGGCTATATAAAGCGTGTAAATTGCTGTTTCGGCCGCAAATTTTCAGTAATTTCGATCGGTGCATCAAATGATATAGGCCTAAACTAAATTCATGTATTTACAGTAAAAGAATAAAGAAATAACTCGATCTAGACTTATTGGCTAGGCTACATTTGGAAAAGAACTTCAGACATTCCCGGTAGCTGACCATTAGCAGAGCTGGCGATGGGGTAAATATGTTTGGGCAATATATAATAATAATAATATAAATAAAATTAATAATGTCTCAGCAAAGACCAAACATATTTATTTTTCTCAGTTGGATGCTTTATTTTCATCTTTAGTAAATTGAGTTCAGTTATAAAAAAAGCAAAGGCTACATAGTAAATAGGTGAATCTGCGACGGGGCCCATCATAGGGTGGGGGCCCCCACGCACCGCAGAGGATGAGGGGGTGTCCCGTACGCCTATGTACACACCAGAGATGGGCACTCGAGTTTAACAAACTTCAGATTTGACTCAGACTCGACCTGAAATGACTTCAGACTCAACTTGACACAAAAGACTCGTGAATATTTTAAAAACAACTCGAGTCTTTTACCCTTAACTACTGATAAAATAAAAAAAGAATTTGTGTTGTGTTCGATTGGTTTTATAATATCTGCATCACATATTTTCCCTACGTGTCGTGATAGATCGTACTCTTGTCATAGAATTTGATTACGTTTGTCCGTGTATTGCACGTAAACTCTGAAATGTCACAAGAGTCCCATGAAACATGACACCGTGCCAAATGTTCTTTTGTTTGGGTTTATTAACATGTCAGATCAGCTAGATGCACAACATTTTATGAGAACAACATTTTATGAGCAAGTGTGATTCTTAAACAGTATTTTTGATCATTGTGCTCTTCGATCTTTGAGAGAGAAACTATCACTCAACAGCTTCATGTGTCTGCAGACAGTTTTGATGTATATCTGGCTATTGTAATGATCTTGTGCATTTTGACTCTGAAGTGACTCATACTCAAACATATTAGGATTCGGACTCATTCCCAAGTCCACTCGAGTCCCATTCAAAATATTTCATGATTATAACATGATTATAACTGTTATTATTTCTGTAAATTGATGTTTGATTGACAATGATTGGTGATTTTAGTGTGTGCAGCTGCGCATGACTTGAGACTAACGTTAGTGCAAAGGCAGCAGGACTCAGGTCAGGATGTCATGTGGAGCCTCTAGCTCTTAACTATGCATTGAAAATGTCTGCTATCATCTATTTTTCAGTTTGTATATAAGAGACATAAAGAGTTCATATGCAGTAAGACTCTAAAAAAGAAACATTCTGCGATATGTAAATTCTGCAGTACATCAATTACCGAAGGCAAAGGGAACAACTTTCTATTTTCATGTGGAACAAAAGCACAAAGAAAAGTAATCATAATTTCTGTATATGCATACATTTCAGCATTTTGACAGCTAAAGCTTAGTTCGGTGTAGAAGTTTGCAAGGGACTGCTTTCACATTCTCACTTTTGCATTAAAAAGGCAGTGATTTAAATGTTTTTGCAGTCACTCTTGTGCACACCTCCATAACTCAAAAGTGAATCAAATTGAGTTTTAATGTTGTTTGTGGATTTTCCACAGTTCTGTTGGAT
This sequence comes from Culter alburnus, assembly GCA_028476615.1. NCBI lineage: Eukaryota > Metazoa > Chordata > Actinopteri > Cypriniformes > Xenocyprididae > Culter > Culter alburnus. Next base: position 96,239 of record JAOTNS010001261.1, read on the forward strand.
CATGTGGGCTTATTAGCTCAAACACTGGTTTATTAAAAAGGTTTTCGACTAGTTTGTAGATTTTAATTTATTAGATTATCTGCTGCTGTTACACAAAATGATGAGATGGTGGCGCTAAAACACAGAGTGGCTGCACACAGAACTCTTAAAGGGGTCATATAATGGTACATGCACTTTTACAAGTTGATTGTACTGAAATGTGTGTTGGCAGTGCCTTACACAACCATCCTTAATGATAAAAATCCATCCAGTGTTTTTTAAAAATTTCCTTATATGTTTTCCCATGTCTCAAATCGAGCTGTCCGACCATGTGACGTCACATGGTCGGACGCCCCTCCCACGATTGTTAATTGACAGCAGCGTTTAAACACAGACCGTCCTGAGCGAGCTGTCATCACAGTCCGCCGTTGTTGATACGCTGGAGCAGAATGGTGTCTAAGCAATTGTGGTGTTCTGTTCTTGGGTGTAATAACAAACACAGCAGTCATTTTGATGTTCCTAAACCCGAACCACTGAAGATGCAGTGGCTGAGTTTAGTTTTCAAAGGGAATATTCCCCCGATCAACGTCAATGCTTTCAGGTTTGCGCAAATCATTTCTCACCAGAATCATATTAACTTGTACAAAAATGGCATTACATGACCCCTTTAACAGTAGACAATAGGCAGGACCATACTGCCAATACAGCCTACATATTTCTCTCTAAAAAATGTTATTGTATTATTGATTTATATCTTGAAGAGAAATTATTATTTGGTTGGCAATCATCATATTTTATATTAATATTTTTTTTCATAGATTCATATTTTTAAACCAATATCACTAAGTAAATAAAATACATTGTACATGCCATTTTGATGTGCTGTTTGAGTATAGTGCCAATTTTATTGTTTCCACCAATCATTTTACATATTCTTGAGATTTTCTTTAGGCCTGTCTGAGACTCAAACCTTATGTGGACTTGGACTTCCCTTATGGAACAAAAATATATGGGAATATACTGCAAATATAATGTGATATATTACATAATACATGCACATATATGTGAAACTAGTGCTTATCTTTCAATGTACTGCAAACATGAATTGAACATGTATGACTATACACTCACCTAAAGGATTTAGGAACACCATACTAATACTGTTTGACCCCCTTTCACCTTCAGAACTGCCTTAATTCTACGTGGCATTGATTCAACAAGGTGCTGAAAGCATTCTTTAGAAATGTGGGCCCATATTGATAGGATAGCATCTTGCAGTTGATGGAGATTTCTGGGATGCATCCAGGGCACGAAGCTCCGTTCCACCACATCCCAAAGTGCTCTATTGGGTTGAGATCTGGTGACTGTGGGGGCCATTTAGTACAGTGAACTCATTGTCATGTTCAAGAAACCAATTTGAAATGATTTGAGCTTTGTGACTGGTGCATTATCCTGCTGGAAGTAGCCATCAGAGGATGGGTACATGGTGGGCATAAAGGGTGGACATGGTCAGAAACAATGCTCAGGTAGGCCGTGGCATTTAAACGATGCCCAATGGCACTAAGGGGCCTAAAGTGTGCCAAGAAAACATCCCCCACTCCATTACACCACCACCACCAGCCGCACAGTGATAACAAGGCATGATGGATCCATGTTCGCATTCTGTTTACACCAAATTCGACTCTACCATCTGAATGACTCAACAGAAATCGAGACTCATCAGACCAGGCAACATTTTTCCAGTCTTCAACTGTCCAATTTTGGTGAGCTCGTGCAAATGTAGCCTCTTTTTCTATTTGTAGTGGAGATGAGTGTACCCGGTGGGGTCTCTGCTGTTGTAACCCATCCACCTCAAGGTTGTGCGGGTTGTGGCTTCACAAATGCTTTGCTGCATACCTCGGTTGTAACGAGTGGTTATTTCAGTCAAGTTGCTCTTCTATCAGCTTGAATCAGTCGGCCATTCTCATCTGACCTCTAGCATCAACAAGGCATTTTCGCCCACAGGACTGCCGCATACTGGATGTTTTTCCCTTTTCACACCATTCTTTGTAAACACCATTAAGACTATAATAATTTTATTTGTGCTATAGCATGTTACTATTCAATGATAATCTCTGTGGTAGAAACTTTAGTACAAGCAAATGTGCTAACTTTAAAATATGAAACATTTAAATTGTATATATATGTATATGTGTGTGTGTGTGTGTGTGTTTATACTGCATGAGTAAATATATCTGCAATATATATGCATGCAGTACCATATCTGATCACATATAAATCTAACTAATCTCGACTCGGACTGGAATGTGCTGGCCTCAAGTACAACACTGTTGTTCAGTTTTAGATCCATGAAGTGTGAGACTGGAAAGACTGAATAACTTTATATCATCATAAAAATTATTATAATGAATTCACACATAATCTGAGCTTCTGTGCATGTGCTGAAAACCTCTGAATCTTAGAGAAGTTTCTGAAGTGAAGTAAAGTAACCCTGAAACATGATCCAGAAACATAAAGCTTCTTTCTGGAAACCCCTCCAGCTGTAACCAGACATTCAGCACAAACCGGTTTCATTTGTTTTCCTGAAACGGCCCTGGTTTGACTGGTTCTGAAGATGAACATATTTCTGCAGTGGTTACAAAATCTCTAGTTATTTTGGCTCAGACTTCAGCTGCACGAACTGTCACAGACTTCTAGAGAAGATCTCAAACACAGGAGCACACAGGAGAGCTTCATGCTGAGTCTAGATGAACCATCAGCACAGCTGTCAAATCTAACTCACATAGTTTGCCATTAAATTACAATGATTTGGGACAACTATATGTGTGTACTGACTTCACCACAGGCTGGAAGATTGTGTATAGTGCATTTTTAGGTAACAAATTTGTTTTTGTGACTTGAATAAAGTCTAGCCTTCATATAGAGAAATAATAATATAGATCACCCTTTCCGTTCGCGCTGTTTTTTTCTTCAAATACCTTAATTAAAACTAATTGATGCCACTTTCTTCATTCTTAAAATGAACATTTGCCTGTGATTAGATTCACTGTTTTGGACTGCCGCCTTGATCTTGAGAACGCGAGTACAGAATGACATCACCCATCCGGTGTGCGACCGGTTAACACTCCACTGGAGCTCTAAAAAGTGCTATATAGCACTAAAAGTGGTTATTGGCTCAAAGTCATTGGGGAACCACTTTTGGTGCTATATAGAACCATATCTTTAAAGGTGATCTACAGTACCTTTGTCAAATGGTGCTATGTAGAACCCATTAGAGGTGCCATATCGCATTTTATGTCTTCAACAAAAATGGTGTTAAACAGCACAAACACTGGTTATTTGGCACATAAAGAACCTTTAAAAGGGCATAACAGGTTCGTTGTACGGCAGTGGTGCTATATAGCACCTTAACCACCCCAAAAACACACTGAAGAACCATACAGGGGTTTAACAGGTTCTGTATACGGATTAAAGGATTAGTTCACTTTTAAATACACTTTTCCAGATAAATTTTCTCACCCCCATGTCATCCAAGATGTTCATGTCTTTCTTTCGTCAGTCGAAAAGAAATTAAGATTTTTGAGGAAAACATTCCAGGATTTTTATAGTGGATTTCAATGGCTACCAACAGGTTGAAGGTCCAGTGCAGTTTCAGTGCAGCTTCAAAGAGCTTTAAACGATGCCAGACGAGGAATATGGGTCTTATCTAGCGAAACGATCGGTCATTTTCAGGAAAAAAATACAACCGTTTATCGCATTGAACGTACTTTTCTGCTTCCGCATTCTTCATAACGCTTACGCTGAATGTTCTACGCCTTCCCTATTCTACTTACGGAATGAACGCGGCGCCAGTTTAGTTTTATTCCGCAAGTAGAATAGGGAAGGTGTAGAACATTTTGTTTATAAAGCATAAACGGTTGCATTTTTTTCGAAAATGACCGATTGTTTCGCTAGATAAGACCCTTATTCCTCATCTGGTATCGTTTAAAGCTCTTTGAAGCTGCACTGAAACTGCACTGGACCTTCAACCTGTTGGTAGCCATTGAAATCCACTATAAGGAGAAAAATCCTGGAATGTTTTCCTCAAAAACCTTAATTCTTTTCGACTGACGAAAGAAAGACATGAACATCTTGGATGACATGGGGGTGAGTAAATTTATCTGGAAAAGTGTATTTAAAAGTGGACTAATCCTTTAACCACCCCAAAAACACACTGAAGAACCATACAGGGCCTTAACAGGTTCTGTATACGGTAACAGTGCTATAGCACCTCAATCATCCCAAAGAACCAGTGAAGAACTGCTGAAGAACCACGGAAACACCAAGATTTGGTGCTATACAGCACTTAAAGTGGTTTCCCTATGATTACGAGCAATAAGAGCCACTTTTAGTACTATATAGCACCATTTTTTAGAGTGTAGGAGAACACATGCTTGCAAACACGGTCTAGAAGCACAGAAATTTTATCATCATGAAATGATATGCTGGGTTGTTATTGTCATTGTAGTGGTAAAAACAACTTTCAATGTTCCCAATCTTTCCTCTTGTTTTTTGTCCACTGTGGGAGATGTCGATGCAATGATCTTGACATTTGCAAAGTAACATCAATGTTTCAAACAATATCTTATATGGTTAATTAATCAAAATAAAGATGAATCACAACAGAAATCAAACAAATAATTTAAAGCCGCTTGCAGGTTAGCTTGGCTCCATGTGCATGGTCAAAAGAGTGTATGCTTTTGCACCAGCGCCCCCCTCCTGTCAGGGGTGGCATATCCTTTTAAACATCTTTCCCCTCTCACCTATAGAGGGCACACAGTCAGAGAAACATACACCATTAACAGTATTGCAACAACCAGGTATTTAAATGAACACATTTATAAAAAAATTTAATAAGGTAGTAAGTATGGCTGCTACAGTCATCATGGCATGATATTTTGGGGCATGATTTTCATTATTATTATCGCACACCTTTGGAGTGAGAACGAGTTGGCTTTTTTGAATGGATGTCAACAGTCGAGGCTTCAATACTCTGAGTTCAATGAAGAAACAGCTGATCACTTTATGAACTAATAGCCTGTCTGCTGATCTTCAACATGTTTACCATTAAACATTCCAGACATGCATATGTACAGCTGGCTAATCAGAGGTCTGTAATTTGGGTGTGTATTAATGGTGTTTATGTGTTTTAACTGTTTTGAGAATGACACACTTGGCATTGCTCAAGAATCTCAGGTGAGAGAGTGTCATGTTTGATGAGAGTGACGAAAGGAAAGCTTGAGAGTAGATGAGACCCAATATTATTTTTCTCTTTTAATATAGTACATATGATTTAGAGCTTTATTTGTTTTTTGGAAAGTGTCTTCTGACAGTGGAGCAATTCTAAACCTTTTTCTTCATATCCAACAGCAATGAGTCTGTGAAGGACGATGGCATCTGTTGATCAGCATTGTGACACACTAGATGAGATGGAAGAAGACAAGCCTAAATACAAGAAAGGTAATTAAGAAAATCAGTAATGTTAACGTTGTCATTTAGGAAACGTAATTAATCTCTGTCTCTATTCCAGTCAAGCAAACTGCAAGCGGCCTTTAAATTATTTGTTTGATTTCTGTTGTGATTCATCTTTATTTTGATTTATTAACCATATAAGATATTGTTTGTAACATTGATGTTACTTTGCAAATGTCAAGATCATTGCATCGACATCAGCGCTCTCACTGGAGTCAGTGTTGATCTGAATGCTCAAATGGGAGCAACTCTAAATGCTCCTGTACTCACTGGAAACAACTTCACAGCCCCAGTGACCTTCATCATGAACCCTGCAGGAAACGGTACTATCACTACAGCTGTGCTTACTGACACACATTAGCAGTCAGTTAATAGCTTGTTGAGTGAAATAATGCTCAGTGCTTGTGAATCCTTTTCCTATAAAGGTCATGTAAGAATTAGATTTCTCTCATTCTTCAGTTAAGATTCAGTCCCTCTCAGTTATCATTGCGGCTGTGGGAAGAATCATAACACGAACAGAGTCATGTCACAAATCTTCAATCTTTACTGAGCAGTTTACACAATTTATACTTTCAATAGAAAAAAAGTGACACTCCCATCCTGGATATTGTCCTCCAGAGGGCGCACAAAGATAAAACCATAAAATGAATCATTTCATAGTCCGAAATCACAAATAAGGAACATAACCTTGAACAAAGAAACAGTAACAAGGTGGCTAGAAATAAGAGCAAAAGAAACATATAACTTGAAAAACAACTCATTATAAGGCAGTTATGGAAAAATACAAAAGAGGCTATGACACATTTCTTCACTCATGCCTATTCTCTATGGTGACTGAACATAAAGGAAGTGAATGGTGACTTATATTACACTCAAGAAGAGAATAAAAGGGCTGTAAGGGGCCTCTAAATCTTACAGTTGATTTTAAGGTCATATTGTTCACAGGCAGACATACTTTAGCTACAGGATTTTCTTTGTGTATCTGTAGAAAATTATTATTTTTTATTTCCCTCCTTTTCTTTCTCCTAACAGAGCCACAAAATATCGCAGAGACAGCAGAGAAACACAGAGAAGAGCAAGGTACCATCTTAACAGTCATATTCTCTTTAGGCTAATTCACACTGCACCATCAGATGTCGACCAACGCCAGTAGACAGATATTGTCAAATAAGTCTTTTCCCTGTTGGCATCTGTTAGTGTTAGTCGGTGTTTGTTTTTACCTACAGAACATGTTCATTCACTGTTTGTCAGGAGCAGGAATGTGATCAGCATCAGTCTGTACAGTGTGAACTAGTCTTTTTAAAGTGTTTCAGAAGTGATTTAAACATGTCAGATGTATTTTGAATTTGGACTCTAGTCCCTGGGCCTAATGTACAGAAAATCTGTGTTTTATCCTAAATGTCTGTGTACACACAAAATTTATTCTCTTGATAAATAAAAGTCAGTGTAGGATTATTTATGACTTTTTAAATCTAAACGCTGCCATGCAGTGGTTGGACAGGTCAGGTTGGGATCTTTATTAATATTGTAACAGAGGTTAACTGTGAGAGGTGATGTACTGTATCACCAGAACTAACCAGACCACACCACTGACCTTTTCAACAGCTACATACTCCAGTCAGCCACCAGATGTGACTGCCAATGACCATGATAGTATACCTTACAACCAAAAAGTTGGGACACTGTACAAATTGTGAATAAAAAAGGAATGCAATAATTTACAAATCTCATAAACTTATAACATACCAAATGTTGAAAGTGAGACATTTTGAATTTTGGATTTCATGAGAGCTACACATTCCAAAAAAGTTGGGACAGGTAGCAATAAGAGGCCGGAAAAGTTAAATGTACATATAAGGAACAGCTGGAGGACCAATTTGCAACTTATTAGGTCAATTGGCATGATTGGGTATAAAAAGAGCCTCTCAGAGTGGCAGTGTCTCTCAGAAGTCAAGATGGGCAGAGGATCACCAATTCCCCCAATGCTGCGGCAAAAAATAGTGGAGCAATATTAGAAATGAGTTTCTCAGGGAAAATTTGCAAAGAGTTTAAAGTTATAATCATCTACAGTGCATAATATCATCCAAAGATTCAGAGAATCTGGAACAATCTCTGTGCGTAAGGGTCAAGGCCGGAAAACCATACTGGATGCCTGTGATCTTCGGGCCCTTAGACGGCACTGCATCACATACAGGAATGCTACTGTAATGGAAATCACAACATGGGCTCAGGATTACTTCCAGAAAACATTATCGGTGAACACAATACACCCTAAACTCTATAGGTCAAAAAAGAAGCCATATCTAAACATGATCCAGAAGCGCAGGCGTTTTCTCTGGGCCAAGGCTCATTTAAAATGGACTGTGGCAGAGTGGAAAACTGTTCTGTGGTCATCAAATCAAAATTTGAAGTTCTTTTTGGAAAACTGGGACGCCATGTCATCCGGACTAAAGAGGACAAGGACAACCTAAGTTGTTATCAGCGCTCAGTTCAGAATCCTGCATCTCTGATGGTATGGGGTTGCATGAGTGCATGTGGCATGGGCAGCTTACACATCTGGAAAGGCACCATCAATGCTGAAAGGTATGAACAACATATGCTCCCATCCAGACGTCGTCTCTTTCAGGGAAGACCTTGCATTTTCCAACATGACAATGCCAGACCACATACTGCATCAATTACAAATCATGGCTACGTAGAAGAAGGATCCGGGTACTGAAATGGCCAGCCTACAGTCCAGATCTTTCACCCATAGAAAACATTTGGCGCATCATAAAGAAGAAGATGCGACAAAGAAGACCTAAGACAGTTGAGCAACTAGAAGCCTGTATTAGACAAGAATGGGACAACATTCCTATTCCTAAACTTGAGCAACTTGTCTCCTCAGTCCCCAGATGTCTGCAGACTGTTATAAAAAGAAGAGGGGATGCCACACAGTGGTAAACATGGCCTTGTCCCAACTTTTTTGAGATGTGTTGATGCCATGAAATTTAAAATCAACTTATTTTTCCCTTAAAATGATACATTTTCTCAGTTTAAACATTTGATATGTCATCTATGTTGTATTATGAATAAAATATTGAAATTTGAAACTTCCACATCATTGCATTCTGTTTTTATTCACAATATGTAAAATGTCCCAACTTTTTTGTAATCGGGAACTAGAGCATTCACTGCCAGATGTTCCTCGAACCCTATCCTCTGTACTGAGTTTACACATTAGGCATTAAAAAAGTATATATGCCTGGATGACAGTTTTGTTTTGAATGCTTAAGGGTATTCCCTTCCATGAGTGAAATATATTTATCAAAATATAGTGAATTAAATGGAAGATCTGAGGCCTCTGAGCTGTAAGAATTTCAACAGTAATTTAATTACAATATGTTGAATTAATTCTGATCAGATCATGCTGATGTGAAAGCTTTGACATGCTTCTTTTTTTAATAAAATATGTTTTTGCTTTCCCTCATGTTTTATTTATTTACACCAAACAGAGGATTTGATTTTGAAAAAAATCTTGCAAACTCACAAAACAGACATGAAGAAGAAAGTGGAGCGTATTTTTGAGTGCAAGAAAGAAAAGGAAGCACTTCTTAAGGATGTTTACACAGAACTCTTCATCACAGTGGGAGATATGAAAGATGTCAATCAGGAACATGAGATTCTGAAGATTGATGATGCTTTCAAGAACAAAGAAACACAGGACAAACCAATCAAATGCAGTGATATATTTACATTACTAAGAGAAAAAAATGAAGAAAAGATTGTACTGACCAAGGGAGTCGCTGGCATCGGAAAAACTGTCTCTGTGCACAAGTTCATCCTGGACTGGGCAGAGGAAACAGCCAATCAAGATATAGACTATATGTTCCTACTTTCATTCCGAGAGATTAACAGCATTAAAGGCATTAAAGACGATGGAATTAAAGAGTTCAATTTGGAATTAAATCTCCATGAGTTTCTGCTAAAATTTTATCCTCAATTGAAGGACCTGGAAAAATCAAAGTTATATAAGGAATGTAAACTTGCATTTATATTTGATGGACTTGATGAGAGTCGCTTGGATTTGAATTTTGAAAGCAGAATATTAAACAATGTTGAGGAAAGATCATCTGTAGACGTGCTGTTCACAAGTCTGGTCAAAGGGAAGCTGCTTCCATCAGCTCTCATCTGGGTGACCTCACGACCAGCAGCAGCCAATCAGATCCCTCCTCAGTATGTGGGTTTGTTCACAGAGGTGCGAGGATTTACTGACCAACAGAAGGAGGATTACTTCAAAAAGAGAATCAAAGATGAGACTCAGGCCTCCAGAATCATCTCACACATTAAGACGTCTCGTAGTCTCTACATCATGTGCCACATTCCTGTGTTCTGCTGGATCACAGCCACAGTACTTCAGAAAATTCTCAAGAACAACACTGAGAACATCAGCACAACACTCACTGAAATGTACATTCACTTCCTGCTGATACAGATGAACATGAAGAGCCAAAAATATGACAGAAAAACAGAGAGACAACGTACAAAGCTCTTACAGTCAAATAAAGAAATGATTTTGAAGTTAGCCAAGTTAGCATTTGAACAGTTGAAGGAGGAAAACATTGTGTTCTATGAGGAAGATCTGGAAGCATGTGATATTGATGTGAGTGAAGACACCGAGTTCACAGGAATGATCGCTGAGATCTTTAAGGAGGAGGATGGACTTCATGAAGAAAAGGTCTTCTACTTTGTGCATCTGAGTGTTCAAGAGTTCCTTGCTGCAGTGCATGTGTTCATCTGTTACCTGAAGAAGAACATGCAGGAGCTTCAGTTTTTCTTTGATGGACCTAAAGAAACGTCACATTGCATGAGTTACTAGAGAAGGCTGTTGAAAAGCCATGAAGAGTAAGAGAGGACATCTGGACCTGTTCCTGCGGTTTCTGATGGGAAATTCACTGGGATCCAGTCAAACCCTGCTCAAAGGCCTGATCCCACACACTGAAGACACTACAAAGAGCATCACACAAACAACTAAATACATTAAACAAGTACAAGACATGGATATCTCAGATGAAGGTTCAGTCAACCTATTTTACTGCTTACTTGAGCTCAAGGATCATTCATTATATGAGGAAATCCAGAGATACATCAGTTCAGAACATACAGGGAAAAAACTCTCATCTTCAATGTGCACAGTGCTGACCTACATACTTCTGATGTCAGAGAAGGTGCTGGATGAGTTCAACCCAAAGAGGTTTACGTCATCACAGGAAGACAACAAGAGACTCGTTCCAGCTGTGAAATGCTGCAGAAAAGCCTTGTGAGTAATTTCACTGATCACTGTTTAATTAAAGATTTTATTCTATCACTAAACAAATAAATGTAAAAATACTGAATAATGAAATATGTCTTTCCTGATTATGAACAATGTGTTATTGGAAAACACTGAACATCAGAAAAATAATCTGGTTAAACGTTCGGTTTTGGCAGATTTGATGGCTGTGGTCTTGACGAAACATGCTGTGAAACAGTATCTTCAGTTCTACAATCATCAAACTCCCATCTGAGAGAGTTGAACCTGAGCAGCAATCATCTGAAGGATTCAGGAGTGAGGCAGCTTTCTGATGGACTGAAGAGTTCAGAATGTAAACTGAACATACTGAGGTTTGACATTCACTCATTTTCTATGTTCAAAAATGTGGACAAATAGCTGTTTTCATAACTATGATAAGTACATATTTTCTCCTGTCTATATTGTTGTATGAAAGTATCAGTGGAGTTTTCTCCAAGCACTCAAGGCAGAAAACCTGATTTTGGTTTTCAGAAAAAGACTCCTGTCTCAGGCAGCATGCAATCTGAAATTCAGTTCTCTTTAGTGTTATATTTCACTCTTGAGGAATATTCATGTAAACATAGTTGGTTATGTCTTAAATGAAAACAAAGATGGTAAATATGATGTGTAGCTATAATGATTGTGAAACTCAGAAACGAGGGAGAGCGGGATTTAATAAAAAAAAAGAGCCAAAATAAAACAAAAACACCAGGAAACACAACAAGCAAAACTGAACACCAGGAGCAGAACTAAGATCACCAACAAAAACACCCATACAAAGACATGACCTGACCAAGAATACAGAAAGCACTGGGGTTTAAATACACAAGGACTAACAGGCTGACAAAACAAACCTGGGAACTAATCAACAAATCGGGGAACTAATCAACAAGAAAAACTACAAAAGGACTACAAATGAAACAGGAAACAGGAACAAAACCAAACTAACAAAAACACATGGTACACAAAACTGGCAATGCATAACAGTAGCATTTTATGAGATTTGTGCATTAGGTCTTAATATAATAAACCTGCTGCTGTCTGTGTCATTAATGTTAATCAAACAACATCAAAAGATAAGAGGGAATCACTCACTGCTCTGGACTGAATCATTTTTTTCATCTTTAATAACAATCAATTTATTTACAATTAATACACTGAATTAATACACTTAATACACTTTGGGCCACCATTGGCTTCCATAGTATTTTTTTTCCTACTATGTTGTATTTCCTACTATGTATTTTTTTCGTACTATGGAAGTCAATGGTGGCTCAAAGCAGCCTGGTTAAAAACCTTCTTCAAAATATCTTCCTTTGTGTTCAGCAGTACAAAGAAATTTATACAGGTTTGGAACAACCTGAGGGTGAGTAAATGATGACAAAATTTTCATTTTTGGGTGAACTACCCATTTAATTTCTGTAATATTTCTTAAATAGATGTAAAATGAAAAAAGTAAAGCACAATTTCATTGTTAATTTCATGTTTCTTTCTTATATTGTATTTTTTCTACTGTTTGTCTTTTGCATTTTTTAACTATATTGTGATTATTAATATAATAACTATTATTAATCAAAGAATTGGAGGAAAAGATGAATCATGAATTGATTTATAATCAAATCGATACCCTCTGAATCATAATAAAATCGTGAGGCAAGTGATGACTGACACTGAATTTTTTTAATGCATTTTTCCAATTACAATTATTTCCAATGAAATAATACCCAAATTTCTTAAGTGATTAAGTGATTCTTATGAACAGTTTGTTTCAATGAACTGTTTCATGTCATAATAACAAATTAAAACATGTTTCCTTTCCTTGTGCATTTGATTATTACAGTAGCTTTATTTTCATTTCATCTGTCAAATTCTCTGCACACCATGTTCTGACGATCATATTACTTCCAGTAATTGCCTTATTTTAGTAGGACAGTTTCAGTGTGTTGATAACTTGAGAACCGCTGTGACCGGATCATTGAGATTTAATTGATCTGAACTGTATCAGTTGCATCCATGTACAATTTGCTGCAGTGTTGAGCACAAATGCACAGATGAGTTACAAACTTAACCCTCAACCCTTACATTTTAATGGCTAATGTCTCATTACACTGAATTTAGCACAAACATGTAGTTCAGATTATAAACCCTTCCTGATAATCACACTGATATCACTGTTTGTTTTGTTCTCTACACAGGCTATGTGGGTGTAATCTCACTGGTCAGTCCTGTGAATGTTTGTCTTCAGCTCTACAGTCATCAAACTCTGTCTTGAAAGAACTGGACCTGAGTAACAATGACCTGCAGGATTCTGGAGTAAAGCTTCTTTCTGATGGACTGAAGAGTCCAAACTGTCAAATGCAGATACTGAGGTATTTAAGAACATATAAGAGATAATTTACAGTCAGCCAGTCATAGTGTTTGTAGATGATCTGACTAAATCTGCTCTCTTTCAGCCTTACTCATTGTAATCTCACTCTTCAGTCTTGTGAGAGTTTGTCATCAGTTCTACAATCCTCAAACTGTGTCCTGAGAGAACTGGACCTGAGTAACAATGACCTGTTGGATTCTGGAGTGAAGCTTCTTTCTGATGGACTGAAGAGAAACTGTAAGCTGGAGATTTTGAGGTAAATGATTTTTCTTAAAATAATTAAGAAAAAGCTACCACAATACAGTTTTTCTCAATTGATTTGACACATTTGTCTAAAGGTCACTGTTCTCCAAACAGTTAACACAGTGATCTGAACACTTTGTAATGAGTGAAATGTGAAGGCCAAATATGATAACCATATTTGTCCTCTGCATTTTAATCCATCCAAATTAGTGCACATACTACAGTGACCGGGAGGGGACATGTTCGGTCACTTAGTTTTGTTTTAGTTTTGTCATGGCCATGACTTATAAACTCATGGGAACATATTAATATGTTGTGGCCACAAGATATTAATTCATGGGAGCATGATAAAAACGTGTGGCCACGCGATGTAAAGTCATATGGTGAGGGAACAATATATTTTTCTTGTGGCCACAACTTCATTATGTTGAGGGAACAACATCTATTTCTCATGGCCACGAGTTAAATGTGTAAACAACTTGCGCAACCATAGCAATCTGGAATTATTACAAATGGACAAGACTATAATAATATTTATTTTTAATTTAGAAAAAGAACGGAATTAAGAAATAATTATATTAACATAGTGCATATTATATTGTGCTTGATGTTGCTTAGACAGCATTCGAATGAAATTTATCAATAAATGTCTAAATGTTTTATATTTTAATTCCATCTAACAGTCTTTTAAATCCATTCACTGATCGTTTATTTTTTATTTAATATGTTTAGATTATTATTAGTTACATTTGTACATTTATTTGCTTTATTTTCCCCTTAATTTCCCATATTTCTTTATCTAATTAACATTCTGTACTTTGTTACTTAAAGTTTGTATTCTGTAAATACTGTAAATGCCCGATTATGCCAATAAAATTTTGACTTTGTGATTATTTCTGTAGTCTATTTCTGACTACAGTAGATTAAATGAGCATCTGTTATCACTTGTAGTCCCTCGTGCCTGTGACAGCATTCGAAGTTCAAAAATGTTTTACTATTAATAGGCTATGTTAAAAGAATATTTTGTTTATTACTTGTATATAACCTATGAAAGCTTTATTTATGATTTTATTTTATTTCTGTAGGTGCACAGAAATTTTACAGGAAGTTCATTTATGGTAATTTATATAGGTTAATAATCATTCCTTAATTCCACCCTTATTTTACATTCTTAATTAAAAATATTATGGTATTGTCCATTTGTGATAGTTCCAGGTTGTTTAGACATTTAACTCATGGCCATGAGAAATAGATGTCGTTCCCTCAACATAATGAAGTCGTGGCCACAAGAAAAATGAGAAATGAGAAAAACAGTTGGTTTATTTTATTACCATTTTTGATAATTATACATTATCAGCTTAACAGTGAAAACTAACACCATTTTTCATAATGATATCTCCCAAGGGTAGCATGGACATGGTGAAAAGCAGTGGTGTAGTCCTAAAAAAAAAAGTGGTGTACTATTTCCTGCACCACTAATGCATTAAATAAACACGGCTTCAGTTGCGCTGATGATCTTTTCAAATTGTACGGAAACCGAACGCATGATGTAGGCTATATAATTAATTAATAGTCTTATTTACTCACCACCAGATTTCTCACGCCGTGACCGCTGCAGTGAGAGAAATGCGCTCAATGCACCGCTCAAAACACCGAGTGGCTTTGATCGGAGATCTCTCACTGCAGCACGAACACGCACTATGAAGCCTGTTTTTTAGCCGAGGATGAGCAGGAAAAGGTAGAATGACAGAAGTGCTCATGCACAAATTACAGCAAAGAATCGTGATTTACACAACAGCATTGGACAGTTAAAGGGGAAGCTAACAGAACAATATTTTATGGACTTTCGAAGCAAAAAACAAGTGGGTATACGCAAATACTGATCCTTATAAGTCGTAATACGCAAACAAAAAGTAAGCATACGGCATATGCGTGCGTATCGCCCTGACTACACCACTGGTGAAAAGCAACGGTCCTAGTACTGAGCCTTGCGGTACTCCATACTGAACTTGTGATTGATATGACCTCTATTCATTTACTACTACAAACTGATTGTGAGGATACTGCCTCTTTTAGTATTTTTGAGAGAAAGGTTAGATTTGAGATCAGCCTGCAATTGACTAATTCTCTACCATATTTGTAACGGAGTCGGTTTTGCAGCCTTGACTAAATGTAGTATACACGAGTAGATAAAGATCTGAGATGTCATCACTCTGCTGCAGAATTTCAGTGGCATCAACGTCAACTCCATGTGACAATATTAGATGTAAAGTATGATTATGACAATGAGTGGGTCCTGACACGTGTTGTCTAACTCCAATAGAGTTTAGAATGTCTGTAAATGTAAATCCCATTGCTTTTTTTTCACCATCTACATAGATAATAAATCACCATCAATTTAGACTTTATCTGCAGCCAGTACTACCTCTGATAGAAAATCAGCAAATTCTGTATGGTGCCGTGGTGGCCTGTATACAGTAGCCAGCACAAATGTCAAATGGGGTTTATCACTTACACTAGATAGTGTTACATAGAAGCCATCACTTCGAAATAATTCTATTTGAAACTAGTAATACTGAAGATATTAATATGAATTACAACATAACCATCACCTTTTCCTTACAGATGAGGCTTGTGTTTATAACAGTAATCTTGGGAAGTGGACTCATTTATAATAATTTAATTTTAATTATAAATTCAGCAGACATGAATGAACTCCTTGACATTATTCTTAAGTGTTGTCTTTTTCAAATCACTAAACTCTGTCAAAACAACTCGCTGCGCAGCCTCTGCTCCATATCTTCATCCAAACAGGGCAAAGAACTCTAATAATGTCCAGTATGTCCATAAAATGTATTTTAAATTTGATGTGAGTAGTTAAAAACAGTGGCCCGTAACATGTATACTACATGCCTATCTGAGTGTGCTATAACCTTATTTATTAGCGAATAATCAGAATAATGAGAATTGCATTTACAGTCAAACCAAAAATTATTCAGACATTTGTGATATATTTTTACTAGAGGGTGCAGGACACTATAGTTCATTTATGTAAGTGAGGAAAGCAAAATAAAGTGTGACATATTATACCCAAAAATCTTCAAAATTCTTCAAAATCGATAAAGATTTTGCCAGATTTTGCAAGAAACTTAAAGATTTTGATTATTACCATTTGCTTGCATCAATTCATGTTTTCTGTAAGTTTAAAAAAATATATTTACACAATTATGTCACTTCTACCCTTCACTTACTGTCTGGTCTCAACCTTACCTGGTTGATACTCACCTGATCCTTGGATTCCCCTCTGCCTTCGCTAGTGATCATCATCAGCCTCTTCAGCTCTGCTCCACAGAGAAAGACTTCAGTATACAGATAAGACATTATCAAAGACTTTCCATCAATATGTTTACTTATCTGGATTCTCCTTCGTGTTGATCTTCTGTTGTTTACAATAAACCTGCCATATTACCTTCACTTACCTCTGTGTCCTGTGTATACCAGCTGACACATGAAGTGAAAAGATGAGAAGGGCATAACCTTACGAGAAAAGAACATGCAAATATCGTGGTTGCTGTGGTTCTTCCATTCCTCTGTGGTTGTCTTGTCAGTAGGGCAGTATTAAGATATTGCGGTTATCATGACAGCCCTATGCTGCAGAATAAAAAACAAGGAAGGGACACAGTTTACAACAAAAGACAAACACAATCAGAGGAACAGAAATATGTGCTCAATTTGTTGTGCTCTGGCTTGGTCTTTTGTGTCCTTAATGTTAATAAAAGCACATGCAAAGCAAATCAATCGATGAATTATGTAGAGAATATAAACAGTTATAGGGTGCATGTCCCTTCGGCTTTATTACATGATTGAAATAATCCATAAAACAAGATCTGATAGCAAACAACAATTTCAATTCCATTCATTTGTTTGAAGTTCAAAATGCCACGCCCACCGCAGACTGAGTTTATGAATATTCATGTATACTCCACCCGTTGGAACAGTTTCTCACAGGACCTGAATAATTTACAATATGTCATGTCGCATCAAAAACAAACAGAACCAATCACCATTAACTACACCTGATACATTATACAGATGCCTATTCAGTTTCTGACGTACTCCACACATTTAAGTCTGCTGCCAACAGGACAAATGGATGAGTGGAGTAATGGAAACAGCTCGTTTGTGTTTTTGTACAGATTTCACAAGGATCCCAGCATCAGGAACAAGTGGATGGTTTATTTTTAATGGCGTCCCGGATTGTGTTAGATGATTACATGTTTGTTCGGTGCATTTGACTGTAGATTTTTTTGTAAATGAGGCACGATGTAATGGAAAGTTTGGAAAGAAACTGATATTGAAAGATGAAGCAACAAACTGTATTGGGTCTGACAGCAGCAGCATTGTAAACCACAAGAAAACAATTTCAAAATGCACTGTCTGTAAATGACAGTTCCCTCTCTGTCGGTCATATTCAACGTTGTGTCAAACCGACACTAGGGGTCACTCTTAAGATTACTAATCACTTTTGATCTCTTCAAAACCAACTCTGCCATGGAGTCCCTCAAGGGTCTGTTTTAGGCCCTTAGTATTATTATTCAGTATTTATATGCTACGCCTTGGTCAGATTAGTAGGAGTCATGGATTGGGGTATCAATGTTAGGCGGATGATCCACACATTTACATCAGCACTACACCTGATTATTATTATTTCTGTTCTGAGTCTTTGTATCTTTGCTGACAGTCTCTCTGTGCCTTGCATTGAGATCTCTTCTGTCTTTCATTTTCTTTTTCTTTTTTGTCTCAATATCTTTGGCACAGTCCTGTTTCCTTTTCTGCAAATACTCTGCTCTGTGTTCATGTTCTGCATCCCTACACTGCCTGTAAAGTTGGTGTCTTGGTGTCTCAGCTGCACTCAGTTACTTGACTAATATGGAATTTGTGCCAAATATTTTGAACTTAACTTTTCAATAAACGTATAAAAATATAAATTATATATTAATGAAAAAACTCTTTGAAATTGGAAAAAATAATTCACTGTGCCATACTGGTAGAAATCCCTCATGTGGGTGGGGTTGACAGCAAGTTTTTGATTGGCAGTGCGTTTTTGATTTGACAGCTTCTTGGCCTGAAAGTGAACATTTCATTGTTGTGTTTTAAAGTGTGTGTGTGTGAGAGAGAATCTGCAAGCACCATCATTTTTCAGTAACAAAGTTAGAAATGTTGTTTTTAAATGTTATTTTTATATTCTTTGTAGTGAAAGGAGCAGTATTGTGCCACTGTTGTCTGGTTGAGATCAAATGCCTTATTTACTTTCCATTTAAATGCAAGATATAATGTCCAATGTTTTGGGGGAATATTTCTTTCTTCCTGATAATACACACAATGATTTTTTTTATGAAATGACAGTGAGATCATTTAAAAACAACCACTGGCATCCAGTGACAATGTAGAAATACTTTATTCCTGTTTTAAGTATATTTCTACTTTACTGAAGTATAAATGTTTCTATTGACTTCACTTTTGTTACTTTTGTGACAGCTGCCACCCATGACTGTGCTAGTGACATCTGACTGCTAAACTAATGTGATGTGGATTGTTGTTGTGTGTTTGTAGGTTGTCTGGCTGTATGGTGACAGAGGAAGGCTGTGGTTATGTGTCTTCAGCTCTGAGTTCAAACCCCTCACACCTGAGAGAGCTGGATCTGAGCTACAATCACCCAGGAGACTCAGGAGTGAAGCTACTCACTGATACACTCAACAATCCAAACTACAGACTGGACAAACTCAAGTATGTTAAGCATGAAGAGTGAAAAAATCTAATAAACATATGTATATAATAATAATACATACAAAAATAAATTAGAGAATTGCATGGCAGTAAAGGAGCACAGTAAAGTCCTCAGTGTTAAATTATCACTTGCTCTGAGTCTATATGAGTCCAGTCTACAGAGAGTAAAAAAGTAACACTAAACAGTCTTGAAGCTAATAAGACTTAAATGACTGAGTGATGATTGAGCATTAGTGATGAACTCCTGCTATTCACTGTAGATTCACTAAATGTTCACATCGAAACAATGTTGATCTCAGACTGTTTTTTTTTTTTTTTTTTTTTTTTTTACTGAAATGAAAGGCAATGTGGATAAACATTCACAGCCACTACAGAACACCACACAAACATAGAAAATGAATAAAAAACATTTTGGATTATAAAATATATATGCCTATATAAATAACTGCAGAAAGGCCACACTCCAGATGGATATACATTTCACATGTCGGCAATTCAAATTAAATCGACTAAATTGCCTGTGCGAACAAGCTTTCTACAGCGCAACACTGATGCACCGAAAACAATCAAAAATTAATTTACAGAATTTAATCAGAACAGAATATACCGTTCTAATAATAATTAAAATGATTAAATTATTAAAATAATGAAAGTATAGCCAGAATTGTCAACTTTGTCTTTTTAACTGCAGAGACAATATATTGTTTATAAATGCTAAACTGGAGTGGCAGTCTTTTTAACTAAACATTCACAGCATCCAAAAATCAAATTAGAACCGTCTGAGATGTTTTGAAATCACTTTTCCCCTACCTGATCGAAAAAACCAGTCTTTCACTGCCTGTGTCCGTTTGAGTCTTTTCAAACAGACAGCTAATCTGCTCGTTAACACTGGACGGCAGAAGTGCACCGCACTTTTTTGGGTCATCTTTTACCATTCCAAAGTGCATCCAATTCTACACTTTAGATATTCTTATCCCAGACATTGTTAAAGATTTAATCCCTGATGCCAAGATGCTCCTCTGTCGGTCACGGATCATGGAAGTGAAACTTAAATCGGTCACAGGGGTGGTTGGATTTTTTCACGCACATTAAAATTATTTAATAAAAGATTCATTCTTTTCATGTTTTATTTATAGCATTATCATAATAGGCTATATATTAACTTATTAGGAGAAAACTGGTAGGTCTATGTAAAATCAGATATTGAGCACCCCCATATCTCTTCTCATAACACCTCTGCGAAGATTCGACTGTGAGATTGGTAGTCGAATCAGGCTCCTCCTATCGAAGCATCGAATCGTCAACTATTCAGGGTCACCCCTAAATAAATTACAAACATTTGAAGCAGGAAAGTATTAAAGTCCCTGTAAAGTCATTTTAAAGTATGTGTTCTGAGTTTCTCACATGGCAGAAAAATGTGTTATTAACCACCCACCCAAATTTGAATGATTAAAAATATCTGCAAGTAAATGAAATAAGTCATCAAAATCTCAAAAAAATAGGCAGCGCTCTCTGCTCTCAAATGCTGGGGGCGTGTCCGCTGTCGGCGCTGAAACCACACCCACTCGTGAGAGCTGCCATCTCATCAACTGACTTGTCTAATGTGTCAAACATACTGATGCAGCATCAGTATTTTTGACACATTAGACAAGTCAGTTGATGAGAGATGCATATGAAAAGAATCATGTTAGAGGGTTGCAAATGTAGTAGAGTTACTGTGGACTACCTACTTATAAGCACACACGGCAACATTCATTGGTGGGCACGAACTGCCGACTGGTGTCGAGTCGACAAATGACTGCGCCGCGAGACAGGAGAGACTGTCCGGCTCCATATCATATCTATCATCGGGTGTTGGCCTATGGTTGTCGGTGGGACGGTAGGAAGGCCGAGGCGGATGGGGGGCCGAGGTCTGTTCAGTCACATTCACCAAAAACAGCAGATTATCTGTGAATCCCAGCTGTCTGATGAAAGTTTGTAAAAATATCTGGTGTAGAACGATCACTTTAGAATCCTTTGTATCATCGTTTTATGAAATTTAAATAAGGAGACCGAGCTGTATTGTATATTTTAACAACCATGTAATATGCATTTGCGTGACAAAGGCATTACATTTAGCTAAATGTGCAAAGGGCTGTATAACTAATGACACTCGAGATTGAGCGGGTGAGCTGCTGTAGCGCCTCCCACGCTCAGTGCGTCATCGACAGTTATATAGTGTTAGGTGTGGGGCTATGCTCAGGGGTCCAAGTGCGTCATCAGACCCCCGTTTTAGCTCCGCCCAAAAAATCCTGAACAGAGACTTGGTGAAAAACTGTTTAATGCTCTAACTTCACAATTAAGCATTGCACAATTTACAGTCTTTGTAATGTGTTTCAGCAATACATTTGTAACATTTATAAAGTGTTTAGAAAGAATTCTCAGAATTGACTTTATAGGGACTTTAAATGGTCAAAATATAAAACATTAAAACTCTAACATGACATTGCTCATTCCAGTTGGCTACTCACTGGTTTACTGAGGCGTCTCTGCTATTGTTCACCAGCTTTGCCACCATTAGGGCACGACTGGTAACCCCGATGTTTTCGGGTTTGATTCTTAATACCTGCAGGAAATTAGGTACACTTGAGGCACCGAACCCCCAATCACTCCCTAGGAGCCACAGCAAAAATGTCTGATGTAGGGTCTGCACAGTCTCAAGGATGAGCAGGTCCCACCATAAACTGTGTTTAAGCCTCAATTCACGGAACTTTGGTTTGTAAATCTTACATCGATTCCGGCCCGGCAGACACTAATGGATCACAAGACTCTTTTTATGACTGTTTCGATAAGTCCCCTAACCTCTCCTCTGCGACTTCAAAGAGGGTGCAACACCACGGATCGGGTTTCTAGGAACCAGGCCCAAATTCCAAACGGTCATAAAAGGAAAATACACGCACACACCCACAAACACACACACACACACACACACACACACACACACACAGCTCCCCTTACATAGAGACTGTATGCACAAATATTATACCTCCAAATATGAATGTATCTGCCATTGTAGTGTTCGCTGCATGTATGTGCTACTAGTGTAGAATCGTAGAATTGACTGTAGTAGGTTAGTTTTCATGTTAAACGATAGTAATAGAGTGTAAAGTGTATCTTCTTTATATGACGAGAGACACCTGTCGAGTTTGATCTCTCCGTAAAGCTGTGAATCCGAGCTATTCACTCATGTACGTTACATTTCTGTCAAATGCATCGTTCAATGTTTAATAATAATATGAAGAAAATGCACTGATTCAACATACCATAAATTAATTCGGGAGACAGGACAAAGGAATGTGGAAACCCGCCAAATTACAACGCTAGCATTGGAGGACGTTATCAAGAAGGCGTTCTGGTCTGTTGTCTTTAAAACACCATGACACGCGTCTTTTGGAGGCACAAGTTTTCTGCACGAGTTCCTGCCGTCAAGACGGACTCTCTTCTTTATTTTCCGGTCATATTACAACAGTTAAACCTTCGTTTGAAACTTCGCCGAAACAACCTCCGGAAGAAGAAACAACTATCAAACCGAGCGCTCCGAAACTCTAAGCACCCCAACGAACCTATGCAAGTATAACGTTTTTACGATTTTAAATACTGAGTTTCCTTGCTGGCTCTTAAAGGTGAACTGTTGCAATTTGCCATGCTTTGATCATGTCTTGCGTTTCTGCCTTTACTTTCACCTATATGTATTTGTATCTACTTGTGTACATTTATCCGTATAACCTTTGTATTACCCGTTCTGTATATTAAATACATCATATCCATGCTTATTTTGTTCACTTGCTCATTTAGCAACAACCGAGTCACTTTAACGTTCTGATTCTAATATCCTTGCTTTACGTTGGATGCTACCATAGAAATTATCTTCGTGGCCAAGGGTAATATTTCTGTCGTAAGAGTCTGTGGAACTTACCGGTTTGCTGGACGGACCGATAGTTCTCTACATAATTATTAAAACAGAACTAATCATATGTGTGATTGATTATAATTCGTTGTAGTTAATTCACCATATATGGTTAATTCCCCCCTGGGTCGGTATGTGCATAATAATAATTCATAAAACCTTATGAATTATTATATTCATATCCACCCATAATTGATTAATAATGGTACAACCGTTAACTGAGTTTATAATTTGGTAACTAAGAAGATTTTAAAATAACTTTACCTCATATTTATCATTAATCTCATTGGATAACCATCAAACATCCCTATTTTTATTCCCCAAAACATTCAAGTTTATTTTTTCCTTTCTGCAATTTACACCTAATGCCACATTCACACGTGCTTCGTCTGCAGTGTGTATGCGTTTGTGTGTTGTAATACGTATGTTTCAGAAGAAGTATGCGCCATTGTGCTTTCACATATTAAGTATTGTAGTGCGCTACTGATCCGCAGATTCTGTGTCATGGACTTGTTCATATTTAAACACAAATAAAACATAATATTCAATTGATTATATATAGCCAAAGATCTACATATTACGATGCTCAAGCACGTGGAAAAAAACATTTAAACATTACCTTAGATTAAATTGTTCTATCGCAAACATTTTCTATCGTTCTATCGCCTCCCATTCCTTTCTTTAGCATTTAAATCTTAGGCTATATAAAAGTCCCACTGGTCATGCAGAACTTTAGTTTCTATACTTCAATAATTAACTGAGTGACATTTATTGTGCAGCCTTGTTTCATGTAGTTCTCAGACACCAGCCTGTCAGTGATTATCACTTTTGCGGAGATGTAAGGCCCTCGCCTTGACATAATATAACAAAATGTGCAGTGCATTTCACATAAAAAAACCCTTTTAATATAATTTTGACCACATTAGATATTTTTGCTACTCATGGCAAGTGTTTTGCTTTTCTTTGATTTACCCCAGGCTTAAAGTAAAAAGATGACTGTGAAAAACAGTAGTATAATTGAATTAAATGCATTTATGGTGAGGTTACTACATTCTGATATCAATCTGTGTTCATTTTGAGCATGAACAAAGCACTGTCGCTTTAAGTCAGCACGTGTAGCACAGCAAAAATAGACTTGTAAACACTGCAGACGGAGTATGAGTGAACCTGGTGGGAGTACAAACTACAACTGCCAGACGTACCCCATGCCAGGGTCATACATTCACTTTTCCATTAAGGGGCTGCTTGCAATTGATTTCCAGGGGCCTTTTTTTACCTTCATAAGTGCAATTTTTATGATTACCTGTGTTGTGTTTTATGTAAAATACTTAAATTGAACCAATTACTTAAATTAATCAGAATCCTATAGACTATAGACTGTTACCAATAAAAATGTGTCATTGACAAAAGCCATCTTTACACTGCAAAGGTGGAACAGAAGCTGCATTTGAAGTAGCATTTAAATGTGTATTTACTTCTAAGCTTTATAATGGCAGTGATGGGAATAATGGCGTTATAAATAAACGCGTTACTAATGGTTACTTTTTTCAGCAACAAGTAATCAAACAAATTACTTTTTCTCCCGTTACAACAGCGTTACTGACAAAAAAAAAAATGCCGCGTTACTATAATTGAGCTCACTGAAGCGGTAGGTTAGTAGGCTCTCTCAGCATAGGACCTGCAAAGTGTTTTCTCTGGTGTGTGCTGGGGTTAGTCATACACAAATATAATTTTAAACTGATAATAATGTACGATGCTTTGTGTGTGGTGTGTGTGTGTGTGTGTGTGTGTGTGTGTGTGGTGTGTTTTTTGTGACATATCAGGACACAATGTGTATAATGACATGGGTATGACATATGTATACAAGGAGAGGTGATTTATGAGGACATTACCCATGTTCCCACTTTTCAAAAGGCTTATAAATCACACAGAATGAGTTTTTGTGAGAAAGTAAAAGTGTGCACAGTTTCCTGTGATGGGTAGGTTTAGGGGTAGGAGGAGAGAAAATATGGTTTGTACAGTATAAAAACCATTACGCCTATGGAATGACCCCACAATTTACAAAACAAACTGTGTGTGTGTGTGTGTGTGTGTGTGTGGTGTTTGTGTGTGCGTTTACTGATAAATGTTATTTACTGACACTATGTTTTGTTGCAGTGTGGATCATGGAGGAAAGTTCAGGATTAGAGCAGGACTGCACAAATGTAGGTCTACACACACACACACACACACACACACACACATAGGGTACAATGGGCTAAAGGCACACCTTAAGAAAAAATGTGCTTTTCACTACTCTCAAAGTGTATGATTACAGGAAAAATATATATGCTTGTACTGAACATTGATGGAGCAGCAGATTTTGTGTGAAAATAAATCATAAAAGTGGTTAATTTTGTTTAAAAATCTTATAAATGTATGAGGTGGTGAGGACACACATGGGGTAAAATGCACACAGTGTTCATACAAATACTTTAGCTAAAATAGTTTTTAGTGATATGTAAGTAAATACTTGTTCAAAAGAATCACTTTAGCAAAGTTTGTACTATTTTCTGTTTATTTTGATAAACAGAAGAATTCATTTCTGTTCAATAAATATACTGTCATTAAAATAGGCCTATGTTAATATAAAAATATATTTTAAAAATACAGAAACAAATTACTTTAAAAAGTAAAGATTCTGAAAGCATTGAAGGAGATCCCATAATATTTATTATAGATTTATAGCAGTAAAGTCAAGTCACCTTTATTTATATAGCGCTTTTTACAATGCAGACTGTGTCAAAGCAGATTAAATTAATGTAGTAACAATAAATAACAAAATTTATTATGATTAATATAATATTTTTTAAATATGACTGTTTCATTATAAATATGGGTTATTATCTCTAATATGGAAACCAAATTTGATATATGATATTCGCCATCTCACTCGAACCATGTCACGTCAAGAAATGGAAAAGTCAGCAAACTATTCATTATCATGTTAATTATTGTGCTTTTTGCCCCAACAGCAGGGGTGATTTTTACCCCAAATACCATACTTTTACATATTCTTCCCTTATTGAAAAACTGTTGCTTGAATTACCTTGACAGAATGGAAAATCATTAAGAAGACCTTCGTCTGAAATACAAACATTAATTTAATGGATTGGACGATCAACGTAACATTTAAAAAAAACATCAATATTAGATCAAACTACCTCAGAATCAACTTTGCGTTGCTGCCCGAGATCAAGTCAAGGATCAGGCAAATTTGCACGTGCATTTTGAAAAGGGGATGTTTCCATCTAGCGGTTTAGAGGAAATAACCAAAGGCGCCTTGTGCCCCCTTCTACCCTATATATATATATATATATATATATATATATATATAATATATAAATATAAAATATAATTATGATTAATTGCGATTAACCGCAACTTATGAATAATCATACACCATTATCTTATTTAACATGTCTATTTGCCATCATTGCCTTTCCAGCAAAGTAAACCATCAGATTGAAGTGTGTATTTTTCAGCTTTTTTCAAGGTAAATTTAGGTGTCTTTCCAAAAAAAGGACACTTGCAGACTCCAAAAGGACACCAAATAACCAAATGCCATGATTTCATATAATACATACATTTATGTACTTCAAAGCACCATAAAAACATCACAGCAAAGCATGTTTGAGAATTCACAGTGTAAAGTGTGTGCAACAGCAAAGAGCTTGTTTACATTTTAGACAAGTAAAGGTGCGACACTGAACAGGACCGCATGAAAACAACCACCTTGACCTGCATATTTACTAAAGTTCACAGCAACATACACAGGGCAAATCCAAACATGATCCTATCATAGTAAAACATCAAGATCAAGATGAAGGCGATGCTGAAACACTGCAGCCTTGAACACTTATTCAGTTCAGCGCTTTCACAATATTGCTCCTGTTATCAGTTTCGATGCAAACTTGTTGCTCAGCTCTCTAATTCCAAGAAACATCTGCGATGATCTCCCCGGTGTGTTTATTCTGAGAGTAAGTTAACTGGTTTGCAGACAAGTGGATAAATAAAATGACTGATGTAGGGTTCCTATAGATCAGAAGTGTTTGTGAAGTGTGTTATCTGAGAAAGCTTCTGTGACAGCAGTTCGTCAACTTTAAAATACAGTTTCAGGAGCGCATCCTGGGCAAAGTATTTACGGCAAGGCAAATTGTATCGAGGGTCCATTGTCTTTAGCAGCTGTTTGTAGCCAGGTGAATGTGAAACGTGACCGCTGGATTTCTTCCCACTATGTCTCACATATGGTACACCGCAAGAGAATGAATGGACCAGCTTAATTTGTTTCGGGACGACAGGCCTACCAGATTGTTCAGCAGACGAAGAGTCCTGACTGTCGCGGGCAAAACAGCCATGTAACCGCAGCACAAGCCTGTCAATTTTCCCTCTTTGAGGGGTAGTTCACCCAAAAATGAAAATTCTGTCATTTATTACTCATTTTTCGAGGAAATGTCATTGCAGGCCTCACTGAGCCATTGGATTTCTTAATTTGTGTTCCGAAGATTAACGAAGGTCTTAAGGGTACTTGGCTCGTCTATTTATCTGGTCTTCTGTGAGAGTGTTCACTGTCAAACCAAAAATTATTAACATTTGAAGTTCTGTGCGATAAAATCCTGCAGGCGCCCCTGAAATTGAATAATGACAGACTCATGAAATACAGTGACAGGCTTTGATCAAACTTCATTAAAAGCACACCTGTTTTGATCCTCCATTTGAATCTGGAGCGTTTCTTCACAGCAGACCTGAGAGTCGATCACAGAACTGATGGAGGCTTTAAATTAAATTTAACAAAACAAGCTCAAAATATTTAAAAGCTCTCTAAAACAGCTAAACTTCATTGAAACATTTGCAAAAGGCCTGAAACTATAGAGTAGGGATGGAGAAATAAGCTCTTAAATCTTTGAAGCTTTTCTCTGAATGTTTCGGGAAAAAAAGTTTCAGAGCATCAAGTGTGTTGAAAACAGTGCCATCTTGTGGCAGGTAAAGTTTACAGCAGCCATAAACCCGAGTGCGCAGCTCCGCTGTTTTATCCGTGAAGCACAAATAAAAGCCTGACGACGCTAAATGAGTTCAGTTTTCTGATAATATAATTCACATATTAAATTGTAGCAATACATTAAATGTAACAAAAAACATAATTACAATAATACTAATAATACCTACTGAGTTGTTTAAGGCAAGTAAATTGTGCTGTGCTTTTATTGTTTTACCAGTTTATGACAAACATATGACCATGTAATATATTATATATATATATATAATTGTATGTATTCAAAATGTTAGTAAAGGTTTTGAACGCAAAGGAAGCATTCACGTGACTGGAAAGAAGTGAGGCTTTGTTGTTCGTATCCTTCGGGGCACAAACTAATGCGGGGTTAGTTGTAACACACAATGGTTTAAATACTTCCACACATGCTAGCATGAAGAAAACTATTTACTAGTAGCCATATAGACAATATACAGAGAAAAATTGTGCCAAAATTCAGAAATCTTTGGAGATATCACTGAAACATTTATTTAACAATAGCAAAAGTAAACTAGATGAAAAAAGTTTGTCGAGACAATCTTTAAGTTGGCTTGAAAAAGGATAGACAGTTAGATAGATCGATAGATATTTAGTTTTAGATAGATAGATAGATTTAGTTTAGATAGTGATAGATAGATAGATAGATAGTGTAACGTAGCGGGACTGAGGCAGAGATCCATTTGCAAGCTTTTATTTACAGTGAGCATATCGTACAGGCTGGGTCGATCAGGGGCAAACAGGAACAGTAAGGAACAGGCGAGTCGTAGTCAGAGTACAGGCAGTAGATAGAGGCGGATATCATACACAGAACAGTATCAGGCAAGAGTCAGGACAGGCAGCAAGGGTCAATAACAGGAACAGGCAAGATCAAACACAGGCAGACAGGAAACAAGGAAACGCTCAGAAATGACACCTGGGTAATCAAGGACTTCGCAACCTGGTGGTGTGAGTGTGATCCTTTATAGTCTGATAATGCGTATCAGCTGGGTGTGGTGATTAGTGTGGAGTGTGCAGGCTGGTTGTGGCAACAGGTGATTGGTGGAGTGAGTGCGTGTGATTTGACAGGGGGGATGATGGGAAATGTAGTCCGGAACTGACGGATTAACAGAACGATGTGATCGTGAGATAAGATTTAGTTTAGATGATAGATTTAGATAGATAGATAGATTAGTTATAGTAGATTTAGATTAGGTTTGATAGATAGATTTAGATAGATGATAGATGAGATTTAGTTTAGATAGATGATTAGAAGATAGATAGATAGATAGATAGATAGATAGATTAGATAGATAGATGAGATAGATAGAGATAGATAGATAGATAGAAGTGATAGATAGATAGATAGATTTAGTTTAATATAGCAGATCGCTTTAGTTTAGATAGATAGATAGATAGATAGATAGATAATGATTATAGATGAATAGATAGAGATAGTAAGATAGATTTAGAGAAGTGATAGAAGATGAGATAGATTTAATTTGATCGATAGATAGATAGATAGATAGATAGATAGATAGTTTTGTTGAGATAGATAGATAGATAGATAGATCGGATAGAAGATAGATAGAAGATAGATAGATAGATAGCTGATTACTAGATAGATAGATGTAATAGATAGATAGATTTAGCTAGATAGATCGCTAGATAGTATAGATTTTCATTTGAGATGTTGATAGATAATTTATAGATAGAAGATTTAGGTTTAGATAGATAGATAAGTGGTATATAGATAGATAGATTGCTAGATATATAGATAGATATAAGATAGTATATAATAGACAGATAGATAGATTTGAGATAGATAGATAGATAGATAGATAGATGCAGGTTACATAGATAGATGCGATTATAGCTATAGAGAAGTGTAGGATAGAAGATAG